>JAFVLL020020648.1:0-11704 GCA_021397915.2 Tor tambroides | reverse complement strand
TTAAGTTTGCTATCTGCATGCTAAACCCATTTTCTGCTTAGTCTTCAGCATTTAAAAAGTACGCTTTCTTTCCCTATGTGGTCTTAATTCTTACCTCTCGCAGATAAGCACTGCCAAGAGACACACGGGGGAAAACGCTCATGCACACACACTTATTTATGCAAACGTTTAACATTTATAATCAATTCCCCTGTTCCTGGAATTTAATGATTTTAATAAAAAATAATTTTTATATATACCCTTATTTTGCATGTTGAGTTGGTTGTTTTCAGTAAGCATTTGATATCACTCTATTTTTTTTATAGTTGTTTTGCATATTGGGGTGGTTGTTGTTATGTTTTCCTTACGCATTAGATGCTATTGAATATCCTGTTATCTCTCTCGGAATACTTCTCTTTTCATTCGTTTGATCTGTATATTTACCAGGCATCTGTACTTTATTTACAAATTGCCACATTTATTGTGTCTTCAAACAAACACATATGTGACCCTGGACCACAAAACCAGTCATAAGAGTCAATTTTTCAAAATTGAGATTTATACATCACCTGAAAGCTGAATAAATAAGCTTTCCATTGATGTATAGGATAGTACAATATTTGCCCGAGATACAACTATTTGAAATATCTGGAATCTGAGGGTGCAAAAAAAATCTAAATATTGAGAAAATCACCTTTAAAGTTGTCCAAATGAAGTTCTTAGGAATGCGTATTACTAACCAAAAATGAAGTTTTTATATATTTATGGTAATAAATGTACCAAATATCTTCATGGAACATGATCTTTACTTAATATCCTAATGATTTTTTGAATAAAAGAAAAATTAATATGATAATTTTTTTAGAATGATAATTTTGACCCATACGATGTATTTTTGGCTATTGCTACAAATATACCTGTGCAACATAAGACTTGTTTTATGGTCCGGGTCACGTATTATCCTTTTCACTCAATGTGGAATGAAAGCAGAAATAGTTTTACAGTTTTCAGGCCTGTGTGAAAAGTACATCACACATAAACCATAGCGTTAGTGAATTTCAGGGACGTCCAAATTTTTTAAAGGAATTTCTTGAGGAAATGTTATGGTTGTAATGGTCTTGCACAACCTAAATTGTCAAACTATATCCCAACAAAAGTGCTCATAATAGTTTGATGTTGCTATGTTTACATAATTTTTTTGTTTGCAAGCATTTTTTGTTGAAAATAGTTGTGCTGCTTAAATTTTTTGAGGAAACCGTGGTACTTTTTTCAGGATTTTTTAAATAATTAAAAATAAAAAATAGTGTTTATTCGAAATAGAAATATATTTGATACATTATACGTGTCTATAAAGTCACATTTGATCAATTTACCGCATCTTTGCTGAAGAAAATTATACATTTTTACCCCAAACTTCTGAATGGTAGTGTATATACACACATTTTTTGGCACAAACGAGGTATTTGTCCTGCTGAATTTATTCCCCTTATTTTTTTTGAATGTATTCCTTATTCAGTGACTCTCGGTCAGTGTTGATTTGATTTTAGAAGGCTCATGTGGAATGGTTTCAATCTCTGTCATTTTTCTGCGCATGGCTGCTGTTATGATTCCAGACCATGTTATATATGAAGAGAAAAGGTCCGAGTGGAATGTGATTTCTCGGGTTAAATTCTTGGGCATGTGCAGGTGCAGTAGAGCGAATGCTTCTGTGTTGATTTCATGCCACAGCGGCCTGACAAGCATCTGAGTAGCGCGCGCACACACACACACATTTACACACACCAGAAGAGCGGAGACTCAGCAGCAAGAACTTTCATAGATTGCCTTCATCATCATCTCCCTTTCTCTCTCCCTCTCTCACTGTCCCCCTCTCTCCCTCTCTCTCGCTCTCTCTCACTGTTTGCTCTCTGAGCTGGAAAATTGGCTCAAAGAGCTCTACTGCTGTGAACAAGGCCTGCTGCTCAGCTGGACCTCTTTGGGTTTATCTTTCAAGCTGCAAAAGAAAGTCCAGAGAAGAGAAGAAAAGAATAGTTTTGACCAGTGACTGAAACCAATAACTAACAGAGACTCACTTACCACTGTTCTCTCTCTCTCTTTCTCGCTCTCCTTTGCACCCCCCAAAACCTCCCCAAGTCACCAAGATGCCGTTTGTCTTTGTGAAATTGAATCTGTCATTGTTTCAGCAGCAGCTGTGGGATTTGCGATGTTTGTGTGTGCGTGTGTGTGAATGCAGGTCTTAAGAAGGATCACTCTGTGAAGATGTTAAAACCTTTGTGGCGGGTGGGAGAAAGACACTGTAAATGTCCCCCAGTGCTGAGTGAAAATACTGCCTCTCAACCAGCTCTCCTTTATTTCTTCACCTTTTTTGTTTTTGTTAGTGTTACCGTGGTAAAGTATTTAGTGCTTTCTCTCTATGGCTATCCGTTACTACTAAACCAGATAAACAAGTGTGAGGATTGTGCAATTCCTTATGGCACTTCTAGTCTGCGATTTTACACTCACAACGAAGCACAATGTTATTCAAGGCATTTAAATGTGTGTGTGTGTTATTAGCCTGAGTAGTAGCATGGAACCTAGCATGGTATTAGCAAAGCATTAGCCTCGTGAGGTCACAAATTCTGGCCTTAACCACCTTAAAATGGCCCGATAAGGTGTTCAACCCAGGCCT
The DNA here is from genome assembly GCA_021397915.2 of Tor tambroides. Lineage (NCBI taxonomy): Eukaryota > Metazoa > Chordata > Actinopteri > Cypriniformes > Cyprinidae > Tor > Tor tambroides. Next base: position 9,057 of record JAFVLL020020648.1, on the reverse strand, counting down.
AGCTAGTTTTTGACTAGCTTAGTGCTAGCGGGGTCAACATTATCATAGTATTAGCCAAAGCAGTTGGGGCGTTGGTCTTTTGCTAGCGTGGTCAGTGGGGTGTTGGTTCTGAGCCCGGGCCCAGCTGTGGACAGGCCCAGAATGGGGGCCTCTGTGGCTGGGGCAGGTGTGCTCAGCTGGCCTGGCTCTGTGGAGATCTGGCACTGTTCCGGATCTCCTCTGTGCTGTCAGCAACTCTTCTCCCGCCCTCTCACTAAACTCTCACCCCTGGGGTAGCGGAGCCGCCCAGTGGGATTACAGCTAAAAAAAAAAAAAAGACAAAAAAACTCATCCCCTGCTTTCACAGAAACCATCGGCAACCCGCTTAACTTAGTCTCCTACGCTGGCGCACACGCCACAGTTCTGTGCCAGCCCATCACTCTCAGTCTCTCTCTCTCACCGCACCATCTGCACCAGAAACACACATACTACAGGTAAACCCCAACTTCCTGTGTGCTGCCGTCTGATAGGATACTTTTTAAGCTGTTTGTGAGCACATTTTGAGGTTAAATCTCCAAACAAATTTGCTCAACATGTGTGTTGGGCCTGTGATTTCTACTGTCTCAGGGGATGGAGGTGCCCATGCTGAATATTTACTTTTGCAAAATGTTTCTAACTTTTGGTTTAGGTTCTTCAAGACCGCTTGTCTTTCTTTGTTTCTGTTTTAACTTGCAGTGGCTTGTTGCTTTTTGTATATATCATTTCAAAATATAATTTAGTCACCCACTTTTCGAGTCGTGGCGTAGCAGAGCACATGCTTTGACACATTGAGCTGTGGCGCTCAAAGTTTTTTAAAATATTGATTATAATTAATATTTAAGATAATTCATTCTCTATTTCACTACAATTACATATTATGCATCACTTTTCTAATAATGTTTTAAAAAGATCAGCATGCACATTGAGATATGGTTCTCTTAAATAGGTGTCAAATTTGAATCTGGTTCATTGCCTGATTCCATTCTCTCTTTTCTCTCCATCATTTCTTATTCTCTTCCAATTATACTACTACATTGTAGATAAAACTGCCAAAAATTTAACAAGTTAAATTTATAATAAAATGTTTTTCAGTTTAGAACAAGTATATGAACTGAAACAAGTATATGAACAAAATTGTATCTGTCTGTTGTGACAGATGAGGAGGGGGAAAAAGTATGTGAACCCTTGGTTTCAGCAGAAATAACTTTCAACAAATATTTCCTGTAATTGTGAACTGGGCATGCACAACGAATTTATAATTAAATTGAACTGGTATATGCAAGGGTTCACATAATTTTTCTGGAAAAAATAAATACTTCAATGATTAAATGAAATTCATTTTTACCTCCCTGTTAATTTCTGTGTAGGTTTTGAGCTCTATCCGAACTGACGGGAACCCTATAGACTGCAGATTCAGTTTGACCCAACCCTACCATGTCCTGACCATGGAGCTGCACCAAGAGGCCAAACACTCCACGTCTGAGCTGTATGAGGAGCAAGTCCAAACCTGTGTGTACGAATGCGCTCGTGGACGTCTCCAACGTCTGTCCAGCTCTCCTCTACCCCTGACGTCCAAACCCATAACCTGTTGTCGCGACCCGCTGGAGCACTGGGTTCTCCTGGGGCTTCAGGACTGCTCTGTGGTTCTTTTTGACCCACAGACAGGCCACTCACAGTGGGCCTCCTGCTCCATGGTGCCGGCAGTACTAGCATGGCATCCTTCAGGAGCTCTGCTGATGGTGGGCGGAGGTCAAGGCGAGCTCCAGTGCTTTGATATGGGACTCTCACCTCTCCCTCTGCAGTTAGTAAGTGAAGAACCGGCTCTTGGCTCTGTAGGCCCCAGTCTGCAGCTCTCTCATCACATAAAAACCTCTGAAGGGCTAGAGGGGATCCAATGGGCCTACTGTCCGATATCCCATGGACACGAGGGACTGGAGACACATGACTTACTGCTTCTTCGGTTTCATGGAGGACTGCTTGCTGCACTGAGGCTAAGACTAGGTCAGTGGGACCTTTGTGTAGCCTACTTGATTGAAATCAGAGTAGACTGAATTGTAGCGCTAAAGATTCTTGAACATGATTGTATTTATATAGCTAGGAGACCTAAAACACAAACACACAACACTCTTAAAGAGAGAATTTACACTACAGACTTAAACTACCATTCAAAAGTTTGGGGCCAGTGAGATAAAAAAAAAACATTTATTCAGCAAGGATTCAGTAACTTAAATAAAGATGACTGTAAAATAATTTATAATGTTGAAAAATAACATTTTTCTATTTCAAATAAATACTGATTTTTAATTATTCATCAAAAAATACTGAAGAAAATGTATCAAGGTTTCCACAGAAATATTAAGCAGCACAACTGTTTTCAACATTGATAATAATAAGAAATGTTTCTTGAGTACCAAATTAGAATATTAGAATGATTTATGAAGGATCAAGACTGGAGCAATGGATGCTGAAAATTTTGCTTTGCCATCACAGGAATAAATTACATTTTACAAACGTTAAATAGAAAGCAGTCATTTTAAATTGTAATAATTTTTCAGAATATTACTGTTTTTTTTCTGTACTTTTGATCAAATAAATACAACCTTGATGAGCATAAGAAACTTCTTTCAAAAATGTTTTAAAGTCTTACAGACCTCAAACTTTTGAATGTTAATGTGAATATGAAATCATTATTTTCATTTAATTAATATTTTTTTATAAATATTTTTACATAACATGTCTATGTATAAAACGGATTACGTCACATACATAAGAGAACCTATTACACAGCTCTGATATTGGATATGTAGTTTATTTTCTACTAAGAAAATACAAAAATTTTCTTAAGAAATTTTTGGTGATAAAGCTGTAGCCGTGGCGTATTCTTCAAAACATTAAGCTGTGGTGCTCAAATGAGTGACACGTTTGAATCTGGCCCATTACCTGATTCCCCTCTTTTTCCCAGTTGCAAGGAAACAGTATATGGATATCTAGCTTTCTTGCTACTAAGTGCCCAAAATAAAAGATTTGATGTCACAATCCTTGCACACTTTGGCAAATCCAGTGATTAGTCCTTCCAGAAGTAATCATTGTAGCAACTCGCTATCTTGTAAAGGACACGCATAAGGCCAGCCAATCAGATTAGAGCTTGTCCAGTTGAGAGAGTGACAGTGCGTGGTGTTATTGTGCGTTATATACTTCAGAGTGTGAGTGCGCCATCTGAGATTGTGTTCATTGTAGAACTGTAGAAGCACACAGATATTTGAGGGAATGGCAGATGCAGGGGCCAAGTCTTCTGAGGTCACTCGATACCCACCCTTGGGCTGCCACCTCCAGGTGCATTCTGGGATGCATTTCTCCAATAAATCATTTACAGTGGCTTACGGTCCCTCAGGGCACCAGATAAAGTTTGCCAATCAAAACCTGCCCATGCCTAGAGTTTAATTTTGACTTTGGAAGTGAATGCGACTCCCAGCGACTCTGTCAAAGTTTTAAATGGAGAGCGTCAACAACAGAAAGAGTTTTCTACGAGAGAGAGAGAGGTGGAAGGGAGAGGTGGAAGGGAGAGAGAGCAACAGCAGTTCCCTCTCCTCTGATCACATGCCAAGGTTTTGATGAAGAAAGCAAATGCATGTCCTTTCCGACTGATAATTCGGAGCAGCTATTGAGCAGCGTTTGTTTGCCCGTTTGTCTATTTATTTGTTTGTGAACGTGTTCGTTGGGCTTGTCTTGCTCACGCACCCATATTTATTGACTTATATCTCTAGAACTGCTACATGATGAAGTGAGTGAATCGGACGCGCAGAGAATGAAAGAGTTGGCAGACCTCCAGTCTTTCCAAGGAAGCAGCTCTTTCTTTTTCTTTCGCTCACCCTCCCTTCGTTTTTTCCTCTCCTCCCTGAGTTATCTCATCTGGGCACGCGCTCGGCACAGGAGAGCTGCTGTACGGAGTGGATACTGGGGGGCAGCTGGCCGGCACACTCTGAGAAAGTGGAAAAAAAAAAGAGTGAGGGGGAAACAAGATTAATTTAAAGGAGAGGAAATTGCACAGCATTGCAGTTTGGAGCCCTTTGGTTGCATCACATAGGACACCCTATTTGTTTTGGTTGTGTCAGATTATGCCTATATATATATATATATATATATATAATTTCAAAAAAATAAATTAATGGGGTCTTTTTTTATACCACTTACCACAATTAAGAACAAGAAAAACAACTTCAGTTAGAGTCAAAATGACTATCACAAATTCTCATAAATGAAGGTCACCTAACTGTCAAGGTTTTTCACTACACAGAACAGTTAAATTTTGAACTTTGTTATTTAAAAACAGTAACAATTTATTATATTAATTATATTTTTCAAATTTTGTGCTCCAATTAAATTTAGTTCTCCAGTTAATTCTGTACTCCTTTGGAGTCAAAATTATTATTATTAGTAGTAGTAGTAGTAGTAGTATTATCACAATCAACAATTAATGTAATTTATGACTTCCCATAAATGCTGGTCACTAACTGTCCTTTAAAGCTTCTTTACTGGACAGAACAGCTAAATGTATTACTTTTATGTTGCTTATTTATTTTAAAATTGGTAACAATTAAATTTCGTATGTATTTATTTAAAAATGTTCATATATATGTGTGTGTAAAAAAACTGTTAACCTGTGCACTTCTCATCCTCAGTGTCTTTTTTTTTTTTGCTCCACAGGCCCAGGGAGAAAATTCAACCTTTTCTCTTTCAGTTTGGTGTATATGTGTGCCATAAACATCATCGTGTTATTGTGTCTCTCTGCAGCACTGCAGCTCTTCTGTGTCTGTGCTGACGTCTGTAATTTCTCTCCACACTGTTATTAGTCACATTAGTTGCTCTTCAGGGGTTTGTGGGAGGCGGCCTGTTAATTTCCCACATGCAGTTTTAATTGGACCCTACCCGACCTCCTTTCCAAATTCACTTACAAACAAATGGTGGCTGTCATTTTATTTGCCGCAAAATGGCGCCTCCTTCCGCTCCCAACATCTGCAGGAGATGATTTCTGCCCAAGAGGGGAGTTCAAATTGGTTTAGCAACAGAAAGAGATAACAAAACATGGGTCATTTGCTTTACTTTGCTGTGTTATGTGCAGGTTCCTTCATGTGTAAAGCTACAGGAATCATGAATACAGAGGGTCCTGAGGGGTTGTTTTATTGATAGTCAACATATTTCTTTGTTTGTGTGATGTTTGTCAATAATATTATGGTGCATGTGGTTTTTGTGGCTGTGCTAATGGTCTCCTGTTGAGAAGTGAGCAAGGTTAAGCGTAGCTGGGATTGAGTGTGCCGTTCAGAAGCAGATCCAGTATGGCTGGATTAAGCTCTGTTACATTATTAAAGCCGCCTTTACGGGTGTCAACCGCCTCAGGTGATTACTGCTCATTGTGATCACAGACACTAACATTCACAGAAAGTTAGCAGGAGAACAGACAGATGAGAGTTAGAAATAGAAAGATGTGTCTGAGACAGAAAGAAAAAAGAACAGGAATGAAAGGAAACGAAAGAGGGCAGCGGATACAGAAGAATGAGAGAGAGAGAGAGTGTGTGTGTGTTTGTGTGAGAGAGAGAGAGAGAAATGCAAGGGAAAGTTTTAGTGGTTAAATACGTGAAATGCTCTTGACGCACTATGAAATCTGAAACTACTGTAAAATTAGCACTGACGTGAATATATTAAAGATAATAGCTGGTAAAGTAATAACAGTAACAAAAACTACTATGCTATAATTATTAACTACTACTATAATTATCTTTTTGTAAAGAAAAAATTATTTTGTAGCTCTTGTGAGAGTAATATTGTCTTGAACTTTTTTTACAAAACATTACTGAGTTTACTAGATAACATTATTTTGGTGTCATTTAAGCCACCACAATTTAACAACGTTCAAATCAACACATTGTAAAAATGAATAGTGATAACACAGCACTACTTGTACTTTGTAGTAATATGTAAATACCATGGTACATAAATATAATAATTATTTAATACCATTATATACACTACCATTCAAAATCTTGTGACACTTAAGTCTGGAGTAATGTGTGCAGAAAATTCCGCTTTACCAACACAGGAATAAATTACGTTTAAAAATATTTTCAAATAAAAATATTTGGAATTGTTTATTAAAATATTTGGAGTTATTTGGAATTGTTATAATATTCCACAATAATACTCTTTGTACTTTATTTTTGATCAAATGAATGCAGCCATGGTGACAATACAAGACTTTTTTTTTTTTTTTTTTTTTTTTTCAAACAACGAACTTTTGAATTGTAATGTATGTCAAAGTAAATGATCATGATGTAAAATTAGCGTTTTTTGTCCTTCTCATCTCATAACACTTTAGTATAGCGACCAGTTCTCACTATTAACTAGTTGCTTATTAGCATGCCTATTATAAACATATTTTCTGTTTAGTTGTACATATAAAGCACATATTCAGCATGACCATATTCTACATCCCTAATCCTACCCAATACCTAAACTTAACAACTAACTTACTAACTATTAATAAGCAGCAAATTAGGAGATTATTGAGGCAAAAGTCGTAGTTAATGGTTTGTTAATGGTGAGAATCATCAAATATCACCATATCAGTCGACAACTAATTTATACATTCAGATCAGTTTGAAGAAAACTCGTCTGTATGACCCTTTTGTGGTTAAAATAGTGTGTGATTGTCTTTTAGGTAAATGCACGTTTGAGAAGCTTTGTAAACAGCTGAAGCTACATCCATTAGCTCGATGTCCATTCAGCTGCTCATCCCTCTCTGATTGATTCTCTGCTGTATATGGCATTTTTTTTAAAGCATCCGCCATTTCTCTTAAAGGTAATTCACTAAATTCAGTATCCACACCAACGAGTATGTTTAACCTGAATCGACTGCATTTGCTGTGTGTGTCACAGTTCAGTGCTCTCTCTTTCTCTCTCTCTCTCACACACACACACACACACACACACCTCTCAACAGTGCTACAGGGAAAGAGCACAGACTGAAGATCGATCCAAATGTCAATGACAATCTTACAGAGCGTCGCCTCTAAAGATCTCCCACCTTATACGATCCAGAGCTTCCACAAACTCTTTCTCGCCTTCTCAGTTCTGTGTAATTGTGAAAATTTCAAATATTATTTTTGGCCTTTTTGTTTATAATATAACAAAAATAGGACATGAAATGGATTAGACAGTAAAGGAAAGGGATTGAGAAACTTAATGTGTTGATGACGGCTAGAAATAATGTAACTTTTGGACTTTGTAGCAGTATTTGCAGCCACTTAATAACATGTATTTATTCTATATGCAGGTGTGTTCAATGGAGCTCAGCTAGGCCCAGGTGATCTGGTACAGCACTGTTTGCGCTGTGAGGAGGTGGATGCAGCACTAGGAATTCTGGGTAATATGGACTGGGCCATGATGGGAGCAGAGTGTTACAGGTCACTCATCTCCATCACAGATCACCTGCTGAGAAAACCACTGGACCAGCAAACTGAAGGTAAAGACTTCAGACCTGCTAGCTTTGATTTCTGAACACAGACTAAACCTAAACTTAATTAGTGTCAGGGAAAGTGCACAGTAAACTCCGCTTGGAATCAAAAAGTCTTTACACTTAAAATAACAGTATTTAAATCTCGTTATGTGCTCCGGTGCTGAGAGCAATAGCTAATAGGACCGTGGAGCACTATAAAACATATATGTATGGTTCAGAATTAAAGTAAAAAGTAGTTTGACACTTTGTGGTTGGTAAAAGTTTGTGGTACATCATCAACATTCCTAGCTAATGTGTTGAACAAAAGGAAGTCACTGTTACTACCTTGAAGTTTGTTTTGGGAAATGCTCTAGTATAATTTGTTTGCAAATTCCACTTTGTTTGATATTTTGTATCTAATGCAATGAAAACTGTTTGGGGGCACTGCTTGTACATATTTAATCCTGTTGTGTATGATTGCAGGTCAGCTGGAAGCATCGTTGGGGATGTTTTATGCCCCCTGCAGACCCCTCTCAAACACTGTCATACTTGAGTACAGAGACCCCATCAGCAGATACGCCCGCAGATTCTTTCATCACCTGCTCAGGTACACACATAACACACACTCTACATACAGACACACCACCTCCTGCATCTGATTGATTCCTCTTCAATTGAAAACAATAATTAAATAAAAATCAGCAGTCAGTCGAGTGTTCAGAAATAGCTATGCAATGCTTCTGACTTCTCTCTTTCAGACACCAGAGGTTTGAAAAAGCCTTCTTGCTGGCTATAGATATCGGTGCGAGAGATCTGTTCATGGTGAGCACAAACTTTCAGACATGCACGTACGATGGCAACAAAACAATACAACAAATATCTCAATCTAGTTGATTTTTCAGTAACTTAACACATTCGCATGTTGACCGTTCTCTGATGTCAGTTAATGGTTGATGGTCACATGAAATGCAGGTAAATAAATTTTTCAATATTTCGTGGGTTTTTTTATTCTTTTTTTTTATTATTATTTTACATTATTATTTAATTCATTATTAGATTTTTATCAACTCTCAGACTCTCTGCAGTTCCCCTTTAGAAACGCCCAGGAGTTCACGAACCCCAGATTGGGGTTACCTTCAAAAGTATGGGATGAGTAAGATTTTATTTTATAGAAATTATTTTATTCAGCAAGAACACATTAAATTAAGTTACAGTAAAGACATTTATAATGTTATATTTCAAATAAATGCTGAAATTTTTATTCAACAAATAATCCTAAAACAAATATATCTGAAATATTGAGCACCACAACTGTTTTCAACTTTGATGATAATAAGATTGACATGAGTAATGGCAGCTGACAATTCAGCTTTGCCATCACAGGAATAAATTACTTTAGAAAAAATACAGAAATAGAAAACAGTTATTTTAAATTGTAATAATATTTCAGAATATTGCTTTTTTAATTAATTTTTTTGATCAATTAAATGCAGCCGTGGTAACCATAAGAGACTTATTTGGGGGGGGGGGGGCATTTTAAAAAATCTTAA
>JAFVLL020020646.1:0-11056 GCA_021397915.2 Tor tambroides | reverse complement strand
TAAATACACCCCCCCCAAAAAAAAAAAAAAAAAAAACTGTAGATGCTGGCCCAGATTTGCAAAGGACTAAAGGTGATTAAAGGCCACAAAAACAATAAAACAAAGTTTAAATGCACAAGTGCCAAATCTATCTATGGTTGGAAAGTTAGATTAAAATAAAACACACCTTGCATAGTTGCATAGTGTTGGTATCGTACTGTCATTATGATAGACATCAAACTATTGGTTCTGAATAACTTGAAGGGTTGGCCATTAACACGTTGCTAAGCTAACACCTCAATACTCTAAAACTGCAAATATTGCATATACTCTACTTGAATACTGACATCTTGGATGCCAACATCCAATTCAACACATTCTGGTCTTGTCTTATTCACAAAGGATACATGTAAGCCTAAATTTTAGTCAAGACAAGGTATAAGGCAGACTACTCTTTGGAATACATTCCACATCAGGTGTGCACCTATGATGCCTAAAAATGCTGTCCACATTGGCCACTTACTAGGATTTAGAACAAGAACACTGAAAGAGAGCCACAGAGCTGTGCAGCTTGTGTTTTGTAAGGTAAAGTCTGAGGTGAAGTCAGCTGTAAGGAATGTGAGGCAGTGTGTTAATCTCTGCCGCTCAGCGCACTTGGATTGTGATTACCATGCACCTGATGGCTGTTTGGAGAGCGAGAAGCCCTTCATTACCAGCTTTGATGTTTTCATGACTAAAATGCTTAAACATTTAACTGCTCAAAGACTTAAAGAGGCAGAAAGCAGCCTGCAGGTGCTCGTGAAGACAAGCCCAAAAGCTCTCAGCACTCATGTTTTGATAGAGACCAGCATAAATCAACTGAGAAGCAGAGCTGGCGGAGATCCACGCCTTCATTCAGTCCGTCTGTGGAGAGACAGCGTTTGAACCTTCAGCGGGATACAAATACACAGAGTTCAGAAATAACTTTTCAATCAATTGAGAAAATTTACTAGCCATAAATATGTCCTATACAGGCCTATGATGTGTTATTAATTTTTTAATTAAATAATATACATAACATACAATATTACTATATGTATGGGTCATTCCACGAAATCGGTGCCTTTTCCACTTGGAAACAATTAAAATATTTTTTAAATATCCATGAAATGAAGACACCATTGTATTGTGCCTGCATGCTATGTAATTTATTATTTTATGACTATTTTTCTACCCCATGTTTTGGTATTTTTGTCAACCCTGTTACTGACACAAGTGTTACTAGATACTATAGTTTAATTAGAACTATGTGATAGTTTTCACATATATGAGCATAGCATTTTAGTCCCTCTTTTCACTGGGATTGTTTCAAAATATGGATTTTTAAAAAATATATTTTTATATTTGTCATTCAGATGACCAAAAACATCCTAATTTTGGAGGGTGACCACGTCAATTAAGAAAAATATATATTTTTACAAGAGAGATATTAAAAAGGGCTTTGTCCAAATTAAAATATAGTTAAAGTTATAATGTAAAAACTTGTAAGGCTGTATCAAATATAATTTTTTACAATTTTTATGAAATTAATGGCAGCAACAGTATTGACGTCATAGTCACAGGACTGACCAGAGCAACAGGGATGACAGGACACACAGTCTTCAGCACACTGCACATATTTGTTTACATAATACTGTAAAGTTTGACCATTTTAAATTATATTATATTGTTTTGCACTTACTTGGCATAGTTGTATGACAACAGTAAACAGTCAGTTTTTCAGTTTGTCAGTTCATTGTTAATTAAGCACATTAAGTTTCTAAGAGATCTAATGTTTTAAGGGTCTTGTAATTAGATAATGTGTCCATCTGTTTGTCCGTGTCCCCTCACAGAACTTCAAATATACTGATCTGGTTCAATTTTTAGGCAAGGAAGATGATCAGATCTTGGTTTCTATGATCATCTGAAACCAGACCAAGATCTTGACTTTCTTGAATACTGCAAGACTAGGGTGAAGGTCTGCAGTCACCTTGCTGCTCTTGTTTGTAATTAAATTTACATGAACGCATTATTGACAATGAGTTATGGAAAAAATGATTTTTATTGAGACTGATCATCCTATCTCAGTCATTAACAACAATAATAGTAATAATACCAATAATAACTAAAAATGTAACTGATGCTCATATGCCACTGAATGATATAGGCATTAGCTCAATAATACACGCAGGGTGACCTTTAAAATGTTTGAATTTTACACAGACAACCTTTAAAAACAGGGTGACACCTAATCGGTGTCATCCCTGTTACCCACGTCAAAACCTGTTACCCTGAAAAGTAACAGGGCTGACAATAACAGGTTTGACAATTTCAAACTAATTTGCTAATTTCCAGCTAATAGTCAAGTTCACAAAAGCACATGTTGTACACTTTGAAAGGATTTTACTTGTAGATATTGATTATATTAAATGTAGTATATATTGTTGTGTTTTTAAATTGTAAATTTATTTGTTGTTATATTTCACACCGATTTCATGGAATGACCCATATATAGAAATATAAGAATCACTAGATAGATAGATAGATAGATATCCCAATTGTGTGTGTGTGTATGTGTGTGTGTGTGTGTGTGTATTTATATTTGTATATATTTGTTATGTAACTGAAACTAAAATTAACTGTAAATTGCCTTAAATAAGCAGTCAAAATTAAATATATTCTTACAAATATTTACATGTAATTTTACAGTAAAATTGTGAAGAAAGTATGATTTACCATGTAACAGAAAAAAAGATTTGTTTTAATTATATTTTTAGTATTTAACAAAATATGTATATGGTTACAGTTAAACATTGTTAAAAGGACTGGTTCATTTAACAATATATCTGAAAAAAGTAGGTATTTAAAAAAATTAAAAACCTGATCAAAATATCATTATATGAAAATAACAATCTGATTTAATAGGTGGCCATTTGAAAACAGGTGTTAATTTTATTTTATTGCTGTACTGTTTGGTGACCTGTCACCTGGTTGTTTATATTTATCTTAAAAACATCTTACTCCTCATCTTGTTCCTCATCTCCTGTCCTCTTTTGTCTCACTCCCCACTTCTGTCTGTCTTCCTGAGTCCCGACCCTGTTCTCCACCCCTCAGGTTTTCCCGCGAGTTGCGTGCGATGGAAGCAGGGGAAGGAGGAGGGAATCTTTCATCAGCTGCACGAGCGATAGGGGGGTCAGACCGCTGAGAGAAGGATTGCTTTTCAAAGGACCATCTCTTCATTTGTTTTCCCAGCAACATTTCACTTGCTGTTCTAAGAGTAAAGAGTAAAATCCCTCCCTTTTAAGAGGAAAAGGGGCCAGGCGGCCATCCGACATAAAGGGATATTTCAGAGAGGTCAATTTAGCTTTGATATCAGGAGTTTTCCTCCCTTCGTGACAGCTAAGGAAGATGGTATCTTAAACTTTCCCTCCCAAAATAGCTGTTCTCACATGCTCAGGAAGGAGGAAAATAGTTTGCTAGGTTCACCAAGTAAAACGATCCCACTAAGTCTATGATATTCAGAAATTATCATGAGAGATATTTCTTGTTAACAACAGTTCCATAAACATAAACAAAAAGGGTAATTTACATTTTAGACACAATTTTGCTGGTTGTTTTGTTCTTTTTTACTCTGCAACTGTTCAAAATGAAATCAAACCAGAATCAAGTATCCGTATTTTCAAACCACACATGAGTAATGGTGTTCCTGAATGAATCGGAGTTGCCGAACGAACTAATCGGTTGAATGAATGGCTCAATAATTCATTCAAAAAGACGGTCGCTTTTTTCTTTTCTGAATAAATCGTTGTTGTTGTATGAATCATTTGAATAAATGGTACAGTGAATCTATTATTAAGACACTCCTCAGAGAAATGATAGAATCACTGAATCATTCATTCAACTGATTACAATAATACCATCTACTTCAAGTGATCATCTTTATGAATGAGTGATTCTTTAAGAGACTTGGTCAATTGTTTCGAATTGGTGATGCTTATGCCGAGTTTACACTGCATGATTTTATCCCCAATTGTCACTTGCCGGTTTTTGTTTTGCGAAATTGCCGACAAATGCCTGAAATGGGAGGGAAATCGGTGCCCATTCACGTGAGTGACAATCAATGAGTCTGAATTATCTAAGACACGTTCTGAGAGAATTTTCGACGCGTTGTTGACGCCCGCGAAATATTTGGCATGCTAAATATCTAGACCTGTCGGTGATTGAAAATTCTGATGATAATAATGCCGAGTTGAGATATAACTTGTTTCATATAACTCCTCCCCGAACTTCCTGCTGCCCTGTATCTTGCTCTCTCATTGGCTGTAGGTCATTGCCGATGTATTTTTCAGTCAGAACTCATTTCATACGGCAAGATTTTGAATCGCCGACAGGTCCAGTCCAGATAGCATGCCAAATATTTCACAGGCTTCGGAGACGCGTCGGCGACTCTCTCAGATCGGGTCTTTGATTATTCACACTGCGTGATTGTCACTCTTGTGAACGGGCACCGATTTGCCTCCGATTTCATGCATTTGTCGGCGATTTCGAAAAACCTGTCGGCGAGTGAAAATCGGGGCTAAAATTGAGCAGTGCGAACTCTGCATTATGCCGGCGATTCGTCCTATTGTAAAGTTATGCAGTGTGTAACCTCCTGTCACAGATCCATCGTGCAATGTGAACACAGCAGCAACTGAATGCTACCCCAGATAGTCATGCAGTGTGAAAACAGTGGTGATCTGATGACTTTGAAAATCGTGCAGTGTGTGAACTCGTCATTAACCAGTCTGTTGAATGAATGATTGAATGATTCACTTATAAAGATGGTCAATTGTTTCATTCCTGCAATGATTTGTTATTGGTGAATGAATCAGTTGAATGAACAAGTCAATGATTTTCTCATAATGATGGTCATTCATTTGTTTTGTTTCTGAATGAATCTGTGTCTGAACGAATCATTTGAAAGAATGATTCAATGATTCACTTATAAAGATACAGTCACTTGTCGCCTCCTACTAGCGTAACCATGTAACCTGCAGAAAGAGTCTAAATTTTCTATTACAGTTGTATAAATTATATTTCTGAGCATCAAAATTGGCTTCCATTCATTCAGATTGTGTATTAAAATTAAAAATTACTGACCCAAGCTAAGTGCTTAAAGAATAACCATTTATTAAACTATGTTAGATGCAAACACTCTTGACTGTCAGAAATATGTTAAAGATTAGAAGATTATGCATTTGTGTTTCGTATCCTCATGGAAAAGAGAAAGTGTGTGTGTGTGTGTGTGTGTGTGTGTGTGTTTGAGAGGTGACCTCAGATTTTTTTTTATGAGAACTGTGAACCACAAGGGCCAGATCTGGCATCATAAACCTTCAACTGTGACAGGTAGAGACCACCACGAACACAAAGACCTACTGGCTTTGAGCTGAGTGTCCGTGAATCCCATCCCTTTTTCTATTCTCTCCTCTTCTGCTTCTGCCTTATTGGGGCATAAACCTAAATTAAATGTTAGCAAAATATTCTTAAAACATTTTTTAGCTGGGATAATGAACAAGGGATGAAAAGAGATGAAAAACTGCTTCAGTCTGGTTCTTAGTGTTCTGAGACTTTAGTGAGCTCTTAAAGAACCGAATCCAACACTTTTTACAGGACGAAAGTCACACATCTTATTTTCCTATGGTTAACTCTTTCTATTTCCCCGTTTATCATGGGCTGGGCTGAAATTAGGCCACGCTCGTAATCCCGCCTGAATGAAGGTTAACTAGAGTCTTCACATGCCAAACGCTCTCGGCTTCGGCTTTAAATCTACGGCATGTAGAATCCATCAGCAGTTTCTTTAGCGCTTTCCCACAAATAAAATCTCAAAGATTCCACTCACAGCCCTTTCCAAACTGCTCTCGGCATAAACGCTTTTCCCCTCTCAGATTCAGACATTAAAGTTTATTTGAAGGAGGCTGAATGAGAGAAAGCGAGAGGAATGGAAAGAGGAATAAAAGAAGCTTTAATCACAGAAAACTGCCCTGGAAAAATCTGAGAACCTAAGAGATGCATTCAGAAGAAAAGAGAAGTTCATCTACTTCATGTATTTATTTACAGAATGCATATTTATGACCACATGGTATTAATATTTGTCTCAAGTGATCTAATCACAAGTAAACAGCACTAAACAAGTGCCAATAAGGTTTTGGAGATGCTTTTTGATCTCATCATGGTTGTAGACTCAGCTATTCTTTAAAACAAAACATTGTTCTTTGTTTATTGTTCATTTGGTCAAACTGATTCACAAATTAGTGAAGAAATCTGTGAATCAGTTTGTTGGATCTGCACAGCTGTTTTGAAGACCTATCTGTCTTCGTACAGAATCACTGACTCAAATAAAACACAGCTGCAACTCCAAGTGTTTGCTTTAAAACTGTTTCCATTCCTTCTTAAAAAGAGTGCAGATGTTCCAAAAACTCTTTCTTCCTCCGCCACTGAGACACATGAAGCTCTTTATGCATCAGTGAGTGTTTCCTGCAGCTTTAAGTAGGATATCAAAAGATGTAGCGCAAACGGTCGGCAGGAGGAAATGAAGGCTTGCGCAGAAACTAACCAACATCCACAGAAGATCTGCCCTAACTTCCATAGAAGTTCTTAACACAACACACAATAAGTGCTAAAACAGCCCCAGGAGGTGCAGAGCTTCAGAAGAAAGAGCTTTTGAGTTGATGGACGGGAGTTTATCCTGGGATAGAGATGTCTTCCTGTAAATATTTTGGTGGTGTGATACTTCTCACTGAGCATTTACAGCACTGGTTAAAACACAGCAGGAGCTCAGAAACTGAATCACAGCCAGTTAGCCATATGCTGGAACATACAATAAAGATACTGTATTACTGTGGTTTGTTGAAACTATCAGATGGTGATATCATTATTGTTTAAGACACTTGAAAATAGAAAGTGCCATGATACCACCATATTTTGGTGTTCTTGGAAGAAACACGGAATACCATATAAAAGCATGAATTACATTTAAGTACCATAGTATTACCATCTGATACCATCATTTGGGGCAGTTGTGGCCTAATGGGTAGAGAGTTGGACTTATAACCTGAAGGTTGTGGGGTCGAGTCTCAGGTCTGGTGGGAATTGTCAGTGGAGGGAGCACTCTCCCCACCTTCAATACCACGACTGAGGTGAGACCCTTGAGCAAGGCACTGAACCCCCAACTGCTTCCTGGGTGCTGCAGCATTGGCTGCCCACTGCTCTGGGTGTGTGTTCACTGCTGTGTGCATGCACTTGGATGGGTTAAATGCAGAGCACAAATTCTGAGCATGGGTCACCATACTTGGCCACACTTCACATCATTGTACCTTATGATTTTGATTTTTTTAACATGATACCATGCTAATACTATGTTATGCGTACATATACATTGAATTACCTTGGAGTACCATGTAAAAAAAAATGTGGTATCTAAACATGGCAAACATTCAGTATTGCAGTTACAAGAAACTAACAAATGGCCCCATTGTATTACCATGTTTTTTGGACATTTACCATGGTATTTACCATATTATTCGTAGAAGTGCAATCTACTTTCAGTACCACTGTATATTTTAAAGTACCACGGAATTACTACCTGATACCATCACAGTATTTTTTATAAGATATGGCACCATGGTAATGCCATGTTGGTACTATAGAAATACCATGGTATATTATATACCATGGTGTATAATTACCTTGGAGTAACATATGTAAATACCTTGGTATAAATGTGATAATCATTCAGTATTATACTGACAAAAAGTACCACAGTGCTACCTTTTTCTTTTTTCTTTTTTTGGACATGCACCATACCGTGGTATTCGCAGAAGTACCACAGATGTGAATGCTAATCACTTATATGTATTATACTTACGTAAAAGTATTAAAAAGTACCATGGTTCTATGGTTTTTGGACATGGTATTCTTTTAAGTAGCCTAGCATACGTGTAAATGCTATAGTAGCCTATGTGGTATTATTTTCAGTACCATGGTATCTATACATGGTACCACCACGTTTTTGGAATAGGCTATGTATGGTATCATGCTACTTTTTTGTAAAAAAAAAAAAAAAAAGAAAGAAAGAAAAAAAAATTATTCGGTACTTTTCTCTTTATATGAATTATCATCATCATTAAACCATTTCGTACCATGGTACCGCCAGAGTACTTTTTTTTCTTTCTTACTTTCATCAAATCCTCCTCGTCTCTATTTTTAGCCATTGTCCCGCTATTCTGGAATTCATTGCTGCCTGGCTGCTGCCGAGCGGAATCCTTTCAGGAATGTCTGGAACTTTCTCAAACCACTACAGAGAGAGAAAGCGAGTGAGAGGTTGATCCGTGGGGAGGGGGAGAGGAAAGGAGAAAGCAGATGTGTCTGTTCTTCTGTTGTGGACTACAGTAAGTCTGAATATGTGCGATCAAGACTTCTTATAAGTATCTTGAATTGATTAGCGCGCGTGAGATGACTCGTCTTACTGTGTGGTCCATTTAGCAATAATAATCAGTCATCATCTCTCACAGTTCCTGGGTCGGTATTACAGCTTCAAAGAACAAGTTCAGAGCGAAAGCCAGGCCACCTGCTGATCACAAGAGTACCGATCTGGATACTAAATGGATATAATTGCTAGTTGGCTAATTGTAGTTTATAAAACAATTCTCATTTGAATACTGCTTTTGTCTAGCTATATTTCCACTTTTTAAGATCGAAGCAGATTTAAGAAGACATATCCAGCAAGTAAATGTAGTGTGCAGATGATGCCCAATGGTTTTTAAAGTGCATTCTGGGAAGTTTTTTTGGCAATAGGACTCCCTTGGAATTGGACTACTGAACTAGACAGCAGAATGAGACACACCTAAGGACTTTTAAACAGAAAGTCAAGGACTGTAGTAGTAGCACAATTGTATTTGGGTCGGTCTGGTTTGTGCAGCAGGTCTGCTAAATTTCTCTTTCTCTCTGGCACGCGGCTGAAACGCTCTCTTGTTCTGTTTCCGTGGGCCCTGGAGAGCAGCTCTGGATCAAATTAAAGCTGGCAAAGACAGCAGCCTCTCCTTTATATATTTCTCCCTTCAGATCTTGTCTCTCGTTCATGCACACTTTTCCGTACTCTGGGCTTGTGTAAAATCTTTGGCCTGCTTAAAAGGATAGTTCACCCAAGAATTAGTATTCTGTCATCATTTACTCACCCTCATGTCGTAATAAACCTATTTAACACAAGAGCGGATCCAAATCAGTGATCCAAATGGTTCATTGAAAGATTTGAGGTCTACTAACTGAGAAATATTGGATGCAGGATATTCCTTGACTTATGCATGCAAGAATAAACCTTTAGTGCAGTCAAATGAAGTGGACACAGATATCACCTCCTTTGAAATGATTCGTTTATTGAGTTGGTTTTACACAGATTTGGTTTTGTGGTACAAAACACTGCTGGTTAGCGAGATATCTCCACTTAACAACAACCAAAGCAGCTGAATACACAACCAAAGCTTTACAACACAACCACACGACCGCAATGCACCATCTCTCCGTTATTTTGCTCTTCCAGTTGTCTTTCAGTGTTTGTTTGTGTCTAGGCACACGCTCACACATGCACACTTTGTATGACTGCTGTTAAACGAAATGGCTTCACCACCAATAAATAGAGTATAAAAATGCAATTGTAATAATTTTATTATCAAAAAATTAAACAAAAATCATAAAAGATAGCAAAGGCACTGAACGAAAAATACCTTGGCAGTCCTTGTTTCTCAAACTGATACCAAACCCCCAAAAAAGATTATGGCATTGACCAACAAAAGTAATTAATTATAATAAAATAATGCATAAATAACATAATAATACTACTATTTCAGTACTGTCAATAAACAATATCCAGTCAAGTTTTCCTCTATGCTGATTCTGACTAATATGCACCAGGTATTTCCAGTTTGGCTGAAAGCATGTTTGAATTTGATTCGCAATGGCCGCCTCTGTTAATCTCACTTACGTTGGCACTATGGTTAGCAATGGCACATTTGGGTGGATGCTCAACTTCGCCCTAAAGTATTAAGACAAATAAGGTTATGCAAATAGTGAATATCGTGACACCAAATATTGGGTCAGATCTGTGAGGCGGCTTTTGACATTTCTGACACACATCAAATGACCCTGATGAAACTGCAGTAGTTGTGATTGATCGACTGTTTATGCGAATGCTAGACATTAGCATTAGCACTGCATGTCTGCACTTGAAAACCTGTATAGACCAGGAGAGATCGTTGATTATACGCACAACGTTCTTTTGTAAGGTAAATCAATAATAATATTTTGGAGAATCAAAAACAGAAGCGCAATAACATAAAAATACTAACATAGTATAATTTGATCACTGAATCCAGTTGACAATACAATGCAATACAGAAATGCAGTACGATACGATACACATTAGGTGTGTCTATAATATCTACCCAGGAGCTCCTTTGAACAAAATGCCTCCCATGATCGGTTTCTGTTGAAATTGTTGGTGCAAAAAATGTTTTCTATTAATGCTACTAGTCAATTAGCTAACCTAGCATCTCTTTACTCTGACATTTCTACCATAAGCGCCTTCTTTGGTACAAAATACTTCCCTTATCCTTTCATCTACTTTCTTCATCTCACTATTTCTAAACTTACACAAGTCTTTCTTCACATGCAGCAAAATATAAAGCTACGTCATCCTTTCCAGTGAATAATTCAATGTGTCCCTCTAACTGGAAAAGTGTCCTCCATCCATAAATACTTTCATGAACATAAACACCTTGTTAAAACCTCTCCTTCTACTACAGCTACTTCACACTTACCTTCTAAAAACATTTAGACATCAGCCTTAAAACTAAAATTGCACTTGAAATTCTGCAGGTAGACAACAAACAAAGGACTAAAGATTCTGAAACAATAACGCTTCTGTCCCATTAAACCTACGACACAGGGAAGCTCTCTGGGTCATGGTGTTAAGATCTAGTCCAAACATGCCTCTAAAGAGCCTTTGGAATTTGCTGCCTCATCACTG
>JAFVLL020020644.1:0-27821 GCA_021397915.2 Tor tambroides | reverse complement strand
GACCAGCTCGTTAACAAAAGAAGAGCCAATCAGAGCTCTGATGCACACAATATTGACAAGAGCGTGAAGACTTTGAGTCCTTAAGTAGCCAATCAACAAGGCAGACTGGACAGAAGTTAATTGACCAGATTTCTGTGAAAGGGGAGAAAGTGTTTGTGACATCAACACAAAGGCAAATGAAAGGTTTGGTCGATTGAATCGCTTAATAGGGGATGTATTCTAGCGTTCACACAAAGAAAGTAGCTTACTATGATATTCACTGCGCTAATTACCAGGTTGCTGGAGTTTTGTTTATAACTCGATGGACTAAACACCCAAAATTAAGACATACTGTAGCCTTTGTGTGTTTCAGAATCCCCCATCCTGCCTTGTTTTCACTGCGAGGGCAATGAGAGTTTAAGCACGCAGTCTTCGAAAAAGAATGTTTGTGTGTTTTCATGCGTCGAGCGTAAATATCGAGCTTTTCTGCCATTTGCGCAATATTTATTTGTGGAAGGAAAAAGGTTGACATGTTATGGACGTTCAGCTCATAAAAGAGCTCACTCAGGTCCTGTCCCTGAGCACGGTTCCGTCACACGCTTCTTGACGTAAATTATTCCCGGCAAGTGAAGAAATACTTGAATCATTTCATGCAAAATATTGCCTCTGGCCTCTGGGTTGTGTACAGTAATAAATTCTGTTTGGAGCATGCAATGTTTTTATCCAAAATGTTGCAGTGACATTTTAAAGACTCTGAAATTACAGTTAATTAAAGAGACCTTATAGTGAACCTCATATGTGATTGGCAGGAAAAAGCTTGAGCGTCATTTGGTGAGTTTACGCTTGTCAGAAATTTATACAATAGCAAAATCAGTGCAAAGTCATCTGACAGAACCAACAAAAAATTATGTCACAATATTTACGGCATAAGAATTCAAAGGCTGAAATTCAGCTATAGGTTTGTAAGTATAAAAAAGTACAGAACTTATGCCAAGTGCTTTGAAATGAAGTCTTTGTATTCATTTTGGTTTCATATGGTTTTGAAAAACTTAATAATTAATTTAATGTCATGTGATTAATGTGATCAACTAATAAAAAGTTATAACATTTTCATTACACCGTGTTTTCCAGTAAGTGCACCCGTTAATCATTATTTTTTTAAAAATCAAAGAATTAAATTTTTCAATTAATTGCCATTTCATAAAAAGGTCTAATATTTTAAGATACTTACTGACACCCAGTCATTGGGATCAGATCAGAAAAAAAGTATTTCAAATAAAAAGCAGAAAAATAATTATATAAATAAAAAAATATTAAAATGAAATTTAATGCAGTAATTAAACCATTCTCTTCTTTGAAGATTCTTGAAACACTGAACCATTCTCTTCATTGTATTTTAAGTCATTGTATGTATGAATTGCCTTTTTATGTATTTTTGTATAAATTGATAGATCTGGATCTCAAAATAATAATAGTAATAATGTCATGTCATTGAACCTTAATGCATTTTTGGAGAATGTAACAAAATGGAAGCAAATGTACAAAATTGATCAAAATTACAGCACACGCAAAGCCTCATGCCATCCATTCTGAACTGATTCAGAAAGAGTATTCAAAAAGAGTAGCAAGATCCCTGATTGTGTTGGGGCTGTGTTGTCCTCAGTAGTGTTTGAGCTTCAGAGTCACGCATGTCTCAGGCTGTGAGGGCACACATCTCTCCCATTCCCAGGGTTTATTATTACAAATAACCACTTCCATCTGCACGCTGACACTCAGTGGGGCACGGAGCCAGAGCAGATGCATACCAGTCTGTCCCGCTCCCTGTGAGAGAGGGGCTGTCAGCAAACCCTCTCCCCTGATCCTCACTTTAAAACCACCATGGACATGGTGATGAAAAATAAGAAATGGACTGGAGAAATCTGGAGGAATTTAGTTTTTATAGTCTTGCTTCTCACTTTTTCTGTCGCTCTCTCCTCTGTTACTCGCCTGACCCTCACCTTCCACCCTGTGCCTCTTATCTGTCAGTGATCCCTCATTCTCCTGACTGTGATTGGCAGTCTTTAAGGGAAGCTCTCCAACCAGAGTGGAGGAGGTCCTGGTACAAAAGAAAGTCACCACAAAACAAACGATCTGATGAGAATGTGGCGTTTCGCTAACTCACTGCTGAGTCCAACAAAGGCAAGAGAACAGAGTACGGGAGGTTTAAGAATAAATGTTATGTGACTCTTACTTAAAGCTGAAGTGATTTTTTTTTTTTATAAAATGCTTTCTTCTATCCCAGTTTAAAATGCAGAGATAGCTGTAAGATAACCTTAAAACACTGTAGATATATTTTATCAAAACATTTTCTTCCTTTGTTTGAGCATCACCAGCCTGACATGGCAACACTGGCTCAACCAATGGCGTGAGTTTGGGGGCGGGGCTCGCTGTTTGGTATCTACCAATGGTAGATGAGGTGAGTAAACATAAAATCTGATTTTCTTCAATTCTATTTGGTGAACTGGGATGTTCTTCACAAGGTATTGCAAAGAAAAAGAAAAATTTAAAAGTACAGTTTCTCAGAAATGTATGTTTTTTTTTTTACTTACAGTGGAAGTAAATGGTGACTAGAGGCTGTCGAGGTCCAAAAGGTCCATGACAAAAAGTGGTCCAGATGACTTGTATGCTATACAAAGAAAAAAAAAGTATATAAGCAGTGACTTTCAATGAAATTGAAAATATATTTAGCTTTTCAACCTTCATATACCAAAATATATATGTTCAAAATGTCTTTTCAAAGATATATAAAAAATTTGCCAAAACAACATATTATGTGAATATATTTTTATTTATTTATTTTTTTAATTTTCGGAAGTCCTGTAAAGGCATTCAATAACTTATAATACAATACAGTAAAACTAGTGTATATTCAAACTTGGCACATTATGTATAGTTAATAATCACGCAAGAAGCATCATGTACAATGACCTTTTCAAATTATGACATATCAGCTTATGTGAATATCAGCTTAAATTTTGTCATTTTCCTCATACAAAGCTATCATGTTTGTTTGAGAAGACTTGAAAGTTATGGACTACTTTTATGCCTTTTACTTTTTGAGTTTGACAGCCCCAGTTCATCATTTACTTTCACTGAATGCAGAATATATGCGTCAACATTCTGCTGCAGAAAGTTGATACAGGTTTGAAAGAACATGAATGTGACAGAACTGATGACAGAATGATTATTTTGTGAGTGTACTGTCCCTTTAAGTTTGCCATATACCATTTCTCTTTTACAAAACACCTACATGTTACTTTGTATATCATTTGCTCTTCTAGCTGTATGAGTTATTCTGCTGTGGGCTGAGTATTCAATAACTCATTTCAGCTTTGTGGAATAGTTGTGAGTGGCCTGCCAGTGACCCTTTGCTCTTGAGGTGAGGTCAGGCTCTCCTGTAGGCCTCCCAGCTGTCTCTCACCCTACACCCACACGTCCCTCTCCGCTTGGCCTCTGATTTCTCTCTCTCCCTCTTCACTCCCCCGGTTTTTCCTCTCCCTCTTCCAGAAGAGCTGACAGCTCCAAACAAAACAGGGCCTGTGAGCTGACTGACACATTCTGCCTCTGAAAGGAGAGCATTTAACACGCCTCACACCCTGCACTGCCCACCACACACACACACACACACACACACACACACACACACACGAACACAAACCCATAGCCAGTCGAAACAAAACGCCACCACAGAGAAAAGAGAGGATCGGCCAGAGTTTGGGGGGAATCTGCACCTTGAAGAAGAGAAAAGGGGGAGAAAAGAGTTGAGAAAGGGAGGAAAAAGAGTTTTTTCAGGTTCAAAGGCAGTCTATTCTCCTGCCTGCACTCTGTCACTCATCCTGAGCGGGTTAGCCCGGAGGATAGCGCTCCTTTTTCACTGGTGTCATTCATCCATCCATCAGGCTGATGTGCACTCCAATGGGTTTGGTGGAGAGCTGCGGAAACTTCCTGTCAGGGCCTGCCGTGAGATCAACACCTGTTGGAGTGAGACGGAGGAGTCACTGAGCCCCGACTGGAGTGCTGTTTCCAACCCGCACACACTGAAATCACAAACACACACTCAACAAACTCAAACAAACAATGCTATCTGCTTCCTCAGAACGCAAAAGTGTGTCTGAAATGCAAGCTTATCAGCTTGACGGCTTCTGGTGTTAAAAGTAAAAAAAATATAAACATACAAAAGTATAAAACCACAGTTATGTTAGGCTTTTTGATTTATAGTGACGATGCAGATTTGGCATTGTGCAGTCTAAAAAAAAACCCTCTTATTATATTATACTTTACTTTTATGCGTGCCAAAACTAAAGTGTAAAAAAAATTTTTTATATGGGTTTGCCCCAAAAATAATGAAAAAAAGTAAATAATTTTTAAAAATGTTAACATTGATAAAAACAATATATAAAAATATTATTATAATATATATTAAATATATGTAAAATATAAAACATCTAATACATAGTCAGGTACGTAAGTATTCAGACACTGACTGAGTTTTTGCTCTTTTGCCTTTATACACCACTACAATGGATTTGAAATAAAACAATCAAGATGTGATTGAAGTGCAGACTTTAAGCTTTAATTCAAGGGGTTGAACAAAAATATAATATAAAATGCTTAGGAATTACAACCATTTTTATGCACAGTCCCCCCATTTTCAGGAGCTCAAATGTAATTGGACAAATACATGTAATCTTAAATAAAATGTTCATTTTAAATATTTTGTTGAGAATCCTTTGCAGGCAATGACTGCCTTAAGTCTGGAACTCATGGGCATCACCAGAGACTGGGTTTCCTCCTTTGTGATGCTTTGCCAGGCCTTTATTGCAGCTGACTTCAGTTGTTGTTTGTTTGTTTGTGGGTCTTTCTGCCTTTAGTTTTGTCTTTAGCAAGTGAAATGCATGCTCAATCGGGTTGAGATCAGGGGATTGACTTGGCCATT
The DNA here is from genome assembly GCA_021397915.2 of Tor tambroides. Classification (NCBI taxonomy): domain Eukaryota; kingdom Metazoa; phylum Chordata; class Actinopteri; order Cypriniformes; family Cyprinidae; genus Tor; species Tor tambroides. Next base: position 22,867 of record JAFVLL020020644.1, on the reverse strand, counting down.
GCAAAATATTTCACTTTTTTACCTTCAAAAACTCCTGGGTTGCTTTTGCTCTATGTTTTGGGTCATCATCCATTTGTACTATGAAGCACTGTCCAATCAAATTTGCTGCATTTGACTGAATCTGGGCAGAGAGTATATCCTTGTACACTTCAGAATTCATCCGGCTGCTTCTGTCTTCTGTCACGTCATCACTAAACACCAGTGTCCCAGTGCCACTGGAAGCCATGCATGCTCATGCCATCACACTGCTCCAACATGTTTCACAGATGATGCATGCTTTGGATCATGAGCTGTTCCAAGCCTTCTTCATACTTTTTTCTTCCTGTCATTCTGGTACAGGTTGATCTTAATTTCAGCCGTCCAAGAATACTTTTTCAGAAGTGTTCTGGCTTTTTTAGATGTTTTTTGCAAAGTCAAATCTGGCCTTGTTTGCACCTTGTGGTGAACCCTCTGTATTTGCTCTTGTAAAGTCTTGTCTTGTCTGCTATCTCTCTGATGGATTTGTTTTGTTTTTGAAGCCTAACAATTGTCTATTTCACTTGTATGGAGAGATCCTTTGACCGCATGATGTGGGTTCACAGCAACAGCTTCCAAATGCAGTTGGCACACTTTGAATCAACTCCAAACCTTTTACCTGCTTAATTGATGTAGAAATAATGAAGGAATAGCCCACACCTGTCCATGAAACGGCTTTTGAGGCAACAGTCCAATTACGTATGGTCTCTTGAAAAAGGGGGAGGTCATATTAAAGAGCTGTAATTCCTTAACCTTTCCTCCAATTTTGATGAGAATACCCTCAAATTAAAGCTCAGAGTGTGCACTTTCACATATTCATTATATAACTGTAACTTGAATGTTTTGGTCAGCAGCTAAAAAAAAAAAAAAATTGTGCCTGTGTCCAAATATATATAGAACTGAGTGTGTGTGTGTATGTGTATATATATATATATATATATATATATATGTGTGTGTGTGTGTGTGTGTATGTATGTATATATGATATATAGCATTATATATAGAGAGAGGCATATTTTTACATACACTGTGTGTATACACACAAAATGTTATATTGGTTTCTAACTAATGTATTAAAAAAATTGGTCTAGCTTTCAAAAACAACAACGTTATTGTACAATTTCAAGCGAGTCCAAATGCATTATTTTTTTGGATCAGACTTAGAAGTATGTACTTCACGGTGGTACAGAATACTGCTCTTTACTCAAGACTTTGATTTCACTACAGTTTCTCACAGCAAAACTTCACTCTCAAGTCTCAGTGCTTTTCCCGGCTGTATGCAGCCAGCAATCTGAGCCATGTATGTTGTCATGAAGCTGGATGCCAGAGGTGCCGTGATGCTAAATGAACTGACCGCAGCGCTGCTATCAGGTACATTCTCATGGAGACCATTAGTGCTGCTGTCCCCTGAGGCGGGCCTTTGAATAATGCATGTGAGAGCTCAGGCTCTCAGTGGCCTGAGGCATATCCACCGCTCTTGTTACCTCTCATGGCATATCCTGTCAGAGTCACAGGTCAACATGTCGCCTGCTGGACTGTGTTACACGTGGCTCAAACCACCGCTGCCAGATTCTGGTTTCAAAAGCAGAGCAGAGCGACAAAAGTAATCACAGGCTTTAAAAGGGCTCTTGGAAAAAACGTAATGGGTTCCGGTGGACAATGGCTGTACATTTTCCACTGATTCTGTTCACTTCTTTTCCCAAGTCTTATTCTATTCAGTATTATTTGAAGGATGTAAGGATCTGAGTTGTTTAAGAGAAAGAGCTGAGAGTTGACTGAGGGTCTGGCGTGTGTCAGGAGAGCACTATCCAGCTTTCAGAAAGCCATGGATCTACTCTGTATATAAGCAGTTTCTTCACACACACACACATATATATATATATATATATAAACATTTCTCTTATTCCTGTGATGGCAAAGATTTTTCAGCATCATTATTACAGCCTTCAGTGTCACACGATCCTTCAGAAATCATTCTAATATGCTGATTTGGAGCTCAGGAAACATTTCTTATTACTTTCAATGTTGAAAACAGTTGTAAATACATTTTTCTTCAGGATTCTTTGATGAACAAAGTTCAAAAGAACAGCTTCTTTTTCAAATAGAAACATTTTTTAACATTTTAAATGTCTACTGTCATTTTTGATCAATTTAATGCATCCTTGCTGAATAAAAGTACTAAGCTGTCGCTTTATTACTTTGCCAACCAAATTTTACACTGGACAATACAGTGCCAAAATTGTGCATCACGCAAAAGTCAACAGTAATACCCTAAAAATCAAACATTTGTAAAAAGTCACAAACTTAATACATACAAATAATTAAATAAATACATAAATATTAACATGGCATGAACTCAAAACTAACGAAAAACTAATTATTTTGTAAATGCACAAATACATTTACTGTGAGTATTTGGTTGAATTTTGATGGTTTCATGGCCATCAATAACATTCACAGCATGAAACATCGAGGCTTGTGGTTCTGATTGCAAGTGAACCCGTATTTATTGTATACCCATATTTTCTTTTACCTTGCATAGTTTGCTTCATGGTTTTCAAAGATGAAGTCATGTCATGCAAACTGCCCATGTTGACATCTGCTTTCTTTGGCAAGCTTCTACCAAGTGACATACACAAGAAAACATAAGGGAGGTGATAATTTTACACAATTCCAGTTAATTGTTTGCATTCACCATTTTAGCCTTTTGCTTTCCTGATCTCTGGTAAGATGATGTCTGGTAGGAAATAAACTAAACTGGAACCAACACCTGAATCTTTTCATTTTAGATATAGAAAAACACACACACACACACACACACACACACACACACACACACACACACACACACACACGCAGTGTTCAGTCTTAATTAGAGTGAATGAAAGGATTGTGTGTGGGCTGGAGGAGGGAAATGAGTGTAGTGCTCTGCTGAAAGTGATCCCTGTCACACACAGGATGTCTGCTCACTCTCTCAAAAGGCCCTGTCACACACACACACACACACATACACCCACCCACACCCACCATATATATATATATATATATTAAGGAACGAAGGACCAAGGGAGAGACATCAAAATAGAGAGAGTGAGACAGCTGCCAATTCCCACCAGGTCTGTTGTTGTGGGCAGAACGGACTGGAAATCCCCATTCAAGTATGTAAAGGCACCCGCAGTCCCCACAATGACCATGAAGCTTTTATAAAACTTTATAAGACATCATATTAACAATCTTTCATTGTTGCCATTCTGCACACAAGCCAAAGAGGCATTTCTATTCTCGGTGATCAGAACAACTCTCATTCTCTTACACATATACACATGCATATGGAGAGAATATTAAAGGGATAATTCACTCAAAAATGATAATTCTGTTATTATTGAGTCACCCTCATGTATAACTTTTTTCCTTTTGTGGAATGGAAAAGAAGATATTTTCAGTAGTATTTTGTTTTCACTAAACGTCTGTGGGCTCCAATGTTGTTTGGACTGTAGATATTCTTCCAATATCTTCTAAAAAGTATGTGTTTTGGCTGAACTATCTCTTGTCACACTTTTCATACAACAAAGGCCTTTCAGCATCACTGGCAATATATTATCAATGTTTTTGTGCATTTTTAAATAAATTTCAGTTTTTAAATGAAATTAGGATACGGTGTTTATTAAAAATGCAGTTATATACAAATGATTTAGGTAACACTTTACTCAAAACCTTTATGTACTGTATAATGCATTATAAAAGTAGTTTTAATGCATTAATTATGCTTTGTAATGCACCTTATAATGCATTTTACAATCGCATGAATAACTGTAACCCTAGTTAATACAATATAACACTTATCAATTCATTGTTACATTATGCATTATAAATTTGGTTATAATTATTTACAACAAGATATAATGTATTACAAAGCACATTATAAATAATTATAATGCATCATACCCTTTAATAACCCTTTACAATGCATTGTACATAATGGCCTTAAGTAAAGTGTTACCATGATTTATTAGGATTTTAGCATTAGAAGTTTGTTAGTGAACAATATGAATCGGTTTAAAGGGATATTTCTCCCAAAAATACAATTCTGTCATCATTTACTCACCCTCATGTTGTTCCAAACCTGTATGCATTTCTATCATCTTGTTGGACACAAAAGAAGATATTTTGAAGAATGCTGCAATCAAAGAGTTTCAGTTCTTAATGACTTCCACTGATTTTTTTTGTCCATGCAATAGAAGTCTGTTCTTTCTTCAAAATATCTTCTTTTAGTTCCCTCAAATGAAAGAAAGTCAAATACGTTTGGAACAATATGAACATGAGTAAATGACAGAATTTTCAATTATTTTGTGGGTGAACTATCCCTTAAATCAAACTACTAAAACTGAATACGCTCACAAACGTTCTGGCACTGTTTTAGAACTTAGTACAAGACTGCGAAACGGAGCAAGAGGGAGAATATTATTCCAGGGTGTTTTGGCACCAGAGGACAGCTCTATGAAAGGTTACCCAGGTGGTCTTTCCTCAACTCCTCCGTCTCTCCCCCAGCAGAATGTCAGTTTCAATTCCCTGGCTCAATTCCCCAGTCCCTTACCCAAATCATCATGTGAACCTCAGATTGCTTAAATATGGGCCCATGAATCTGATACTCTGTTGGGTTTTGAGTCTTGACGGAGGTGCTGAGAGCCGGCTGATGAGGGGGCCCAGCCGTCCGCCATATTGCCGCCCAGTATGCCGTGTCATGTTCTCTGAACAATCTCCCGTGTCCTTCTAGTTGGGTAAACAACAGAGGCTGTCAGCCGGTGTCAGGTTTGGGCTTTTCAAAGCAAAAGAAGGAGAATGACAGATGACTGCTCTGAGTGTAGCCGACACTTTGCTGATAATGGTGATCTGAGTGCTGATACAGAGAGGCAGAGTGCGATGGGCGAGCGAGATATACCCGGTAAAACATACAGAACCCACAGTTTTGACAAACACACTGCTGGGAAAGACTGCGAGGCGCTTTCAGTGAGATTCCCCGGCTCGCTTGATTCTCCGATTCATCCGTGGTGGAATTTGACATGTGTTGAGGTTGAATCACATCCACGATCGTGAGTTTGCAATGAAAAGCTGAATTCAAGCCTTTTTTCGACCGCATAAAAATTCTATAAATAAATAAATGAAGGTAGTAACTGGATAGAATGGAAATAAGCCAAAGTAGCAGTGAGCCAATAATAAGTAATAACAATAATGTTTGTTCAAATAATAAGATGAAAGATCCTTTATTCCTGTGCGTTAAGATTTTTTAGTTAATTTTAAGGTGGTTCACATAAAGTGTTCATTTCCAAAATCTTTTTTAAAAAATAAAAATAAATCTGCATTAACAACATGAAAAGTCTAATATTTGTTCCTCTGTTTGTCAATTAGGTTTAAATTTCAGGATGAAGTTGTAAAAATTACAGATAGCTAATTGGTGAGAATTATTTTTTGGGGGGGGGAAAGTAATTTATCAATAATAAGTAATAATATTTGTTCAAAAATAAGATAAAATATGCTTTATTCCTGTGTTAAGAAAATTTAATTTAAAGGTGGTTCACAAAGTGTTGATTTACAATATAATACAAAAATATATATAAAAAATAATTAAATAATGAGTAGCAATAATATTATTATTTGTTCAAATAAGGTGGGAAATGCTTTATTCCTGTGTTAAGAAAGAAATAATTTACTTTCTTTTAGAAATAGAATACATTAAAAATGTTTAGTTAATTTTAGTACTAAACCTCTGTTTGACCATCAGGTTCCAAAATCAGGACTAAATTGTAAAAACTACAATTCTGAATTTTCTGATGAAGAAAAAAAAACAAAAAAAACAGTTAATGACAGAAAATCTGGTCAGTGTCAGCTCTGAGATGCACAGATGAAGTGATTGCATTTAATGTCAGCCGTTCAGATTCCTTGGTGTAAATCAGCTGACCCTTTCACAAACTGCTCGATGAATTAAGCTCCACAGAACACTTTCATTAAATTGAACTCAAACTAATCTGTTCAGGGTTCATGAGGTTGACAAGCCACAAAAAAACAACATGTCTGACACGGCCGGCACGAGCGTACCTGTAACCTGAGCCGAGGGACGGTGGCGTGCCAAAACTCGGCAACCCTCACGCTGAGAAAGAGTCCAGTTAGACCGGATCCCCACCCCACACATCAGCTCTCCTCACCCCTTGAGTGCTGGCCAGGCCTGCACAGTGGGGTCCCTCCATCTGGACACATTTCTACCCTGACAGGATACATGGCTGCATTAAAGAACGTATTCACATACGGCCCACTCAGGACTGTCACAGCTGGAGACAGAGAGCAGACTGGAGGACCGGACTGTGCACAGAGAGAGAGAGAGAGAGAAATCTGGGATTTCGCTTGAGCACTACAGAACTCTCATTCTATAGCCCATCTGTCAAGCATTATGAACCTGGGCCCTCAGCTGAATAACTCAGCTCCTCCTACACATGAAATGTACAGAAAGGATTGTTTCTGTTTAAAAAAAAGAAAAGGGTGCACATTATGCAGATGAAATTACCAAAGATGTATTCTGAATGAATAAATTATATTAATGTTTAAATGATAATGAGCATGTTATTAGAGTTATAAGCTATGTATGTTAGTCTGATTGACACCCAATTTAAGATGTAACAGCATGTTTTACACAACACACTGTATATGATAAAATGCATTTGTTAAGTACAGAATTATAAATCAAAAAAGAGTTAGGTTTAAAAAGGGGGGAAAAAACTTCCTTTTGAACAACAGTTGCACAGAATGTCAATAGGAGTTATAAAGTTAATAAAGAAGTTGTTAAGTAAATAAAGTAAACTTAGCGAATGTAAAATGTGCTTTAACAAATGTAATAAAACATTTTACAAGTTATCTCGTAAAAATTTAACTTTTTATTAGGAACAAAACAACTACTGCAAATGAAGATGACAAAAGATTTATGAATGGATAATAGCGACCTCTTGTGGACACAGTATAGAAGATAGAAGTGGCAAGGGTTGGTTTGACATCAAATGTAAATTTAGAAAGTCCGGATTTTGTGTCTTCATTTTGTCATTTTGGTAGATTAAATATTAAGCAAGTAAATGTAAAATAAATTAAGTTAAAATATAAAATAAAAAAAGTTAAAAGAAGAATTTGTTTGTGGTAGATTTGTGATTGGTCTTTCTTTCTTTCTTTCTTTCTTTGAACCAATCCGATTCAAACGCCTCTCTGATTGGAAGGCGGAAAACTGTCAATCATTTCTAAAATGGGAGGCGCTTAGGTTCTACACCGAAACCAGTGGTCAGTTACATTAAAGCGTCCTAAAGTAAAGAGCTCCGTATTATTACCACTGTAAACCCGCTTAACTACCCCACGCAGAAGAGGTTTAGATGCATTCTTCGATGAATATTACCATCATTACTAACTGTATTATTCATGCATTTTTTGCATAAAACATTTATTCATTTACCTCAATAAATGACCGTAAATATTTCTGTGATATAATTTTTCAAGTAACATAAATAAATACATGCATGCATACATAAGCACACGTGTGCATCATCCTTAAACGTGCGTGGGTCTAAAGATCCGCATTAATACTAATATTCTACTCCTTAATTTAGACAATGCAATTAAAGACTGATTAGAGTCTAAACAAGACACTGTGCAGCATTATTATTATTATTATTATTATTATTATTATTATTATTAACTACAATAATAATAATACTTTTGGCCTAAAGGTCGTTTTAAATCCGAAGCTGAAAATCGTTTAAGAATTTTTTGATGGGTCTACCATTATATGACACCGATAAATCTGGATCACTGAACTCAAGCTGTTGGGTTTATACAGAAGATGCACAAAATGAGTGGCGCATGCGCCCTCCAGTGTCCTTTGACAATACTACATTTGTAACGTCAACACAACGTATAGATATTTTACCCGTCTATCTTTCCTAAACCGAAACGCTAAGTTGTTTCTATAGACAGTTTCAACGGCAACAACATAAACAAACGTTACTGCGCATGCGCGCTTTTGTGGCCCTAACTTAACTTCCGGTAGACATCCAAATAGAATCAATAACAACAGCTAAGTCCCTATAGAGTAGATTATTTTTTGATAACAAGCAAAATATGTTTGCTGCGTAAATCAGACGGACTTATTAAAAATGCAAATTCATTCTCTGCCAGCAGGAGGCGCTTTAATAAAGCGAGAGAACTAGAGGTTTCCCCGGTAACGGCTGTTGGGCTGTACACACAAGCTGCGCTGAGCTTACAAACGCTGCTTTATCAGGCATATAACATACAAGATGAAATGAAAATGACATCGAACATTTTCTAAAGACAGTCTCCCTTCAGAAATACAGTGATGTAAAAACTCCTGTGCCTCGTTTTGATTTTTAAACATGCATTACGTGCTCATGTTTATTCAATTAAGAAAATCGGTCAGTTTTGATATCGTGGCGGGTCGCCACAAATAAATAAATGTATGGGAAACACATCCCACAGCACAACAACCTGAGCCCAACTTCATTACTCATCACTTTAACTTTAACTGCGTTTGTAGTCGGCACCACTAGCCAGAATGATAAACAAACACAGACCGGAAGTTAACTTCGGGCCAGGCGCGTGCTCCCGATGAAACCGTCTATATACAATAAATCACTGACGTTCTTTTTTAACTCACAAAAACTGGCAAAGGTGGCAATATGAATTAAAATTCCAAATATAGTATTAGCTGCTAGTAAATCCAAGGCTAACACATCTGAACACATCCTGAGCTAAAAAAGAAAACAGTCTGTGTGCACAGAGACATTCAGCCACGTCTTGCTCTCGGGATGCGCCTTTAAGGATTCCTCCCCCGGCTTTCCTGAACTGACCTCTTCCCTTTGAAACCACTTCCTCCCCTTCTCCCAATCGGCCATGTTTAATTTGACTCATTCATGAAAAAGTTATGTAAACACAACAGTAAAGCCATGACCGCGAAAGCTACACAGTGAGCGATGCTCGATTACTGAACTGCACTGTGATCGTGTGGATGCAGCGCGTTGTTTGTAAGTTAAAGACTGAGCATTAATCAGCAGCAGTGGGAATAAAGAATAGCGCGTGAGGCTTCGCCAGGTGGGCACGCGCACTTACCAAATTCACATCAGTGGCGTAGAAAGAACAGCATTTAATATAACAATCATTCATAATATTAGCCTGCTCGGTCCGTGACTAAGAAAGTTTAGTTCGTGGGAAATGATACTTCATGCATATAAGCGGTGACTTCACTGGCAGCGACGTATTGTTGCCATTGTTTATCTAAGAAATTCCTGGTGTTCCTCGTGTCATATGGACACATCGCTTGATACATTAAGAGCAAGCAAACATTTCAAGAGGGAAATGCTTCTTTAAAAATGTCCGACTTCAGTGTTGAACCTTTATTCCATGTACAATGTAAGTTTTGTATCACATGATGTGTGTAATGTAAAGTTTTCCTCTAAAGGCCTATAACAACAAAAACTGAAAATTCTCATCACTGACTAGTTTCCTTCAGCCCCTTCATGTCAAATGATCTTATTTTAATGCTAAACATAACATAAATGCTTTATAATATAATATGAAATACTGTATTGAAAACATTCTTAAATGCAGTGTTGTTAAATAGGAAATCATGAGGAAAAAGCAGAATGTGAAAAACAGAAAAGCAGAAGAGACAACGGTTGTCCAAGAGTTTGCGGTGGAAAAAATTATCCGCAGAAGAGTCAACGATGGAAAAGTTGAATACTATCTAAAGTGGAAAGGCTTCACGGAGTGAGTTTCTGGAACAAATCTTGCCTGTGTGTCAGATAATTATATTATGAATATGTACCAGAATATGACATGTCTGTCAAACTTTCCACAGTGCAGAGAATACCTGGGAGCCAGAGGACAACCTGGATTGTCCTGAACTGATAGAGGAGTTTCTCAGAAACCTAACTGTCTCAGGAGAGATTGAACAAGAGGGCTGTCAGTCTCTAGACCTGGAGGTCCAGCCCAAGCAAGAGTTAACTGAGCTGGGTGCCGATATGGTTAGTGCCATTATATACTGTAATATACTTTCACTCCTACAGGAATATTACCACACTACAGTGTTTCAAAATAAGCATCTTATACCCCAAAAATACATCAATAAATTTAATTATGCTAGATAACAAACTGCCAAATACTTGCCATAATATGAATAACTGTCAATGCATTATATAGAGCAGTGGTTCCCAACCACGTTCCTGGAGGCCCCCTAAACTCTGCATGTTTTCCATGTCTCCTTAATCAAACACACCTGATCCAGATCATCAGCTCATTAGTAGCGACTCCAAGACCTGAAATGGGTGTGTCAGACAAAGGAGGGATGCAAAATGTGCAGTGTTGGGGGTCCTCCGGGAACGTGGTTGGGAACCAGTGATATAGAGCACTGGTCTCAAACTCAATTCCTGGAGGTCCACAGCTCCAAATCACACCTGCTTGGAAGTTTCTAATTATCCTGAAGACCTCGATTAGCTGGATCAGGTGTGTTTGATTAGGGTTGGAGCTAAACTGTGCAGAGCTGTGGCCCTCCAGGAACTGAGTTTGAAACCAATGGTATAGAGCAAAGGGGTCCAATCCTGCTTCTGCAAGACAAGTTTCCACAGAGTTTAGCCCTAATTAAACACACCTAAACCAGCTAATCAAGGTATTCAGGATCATTGGAGGAGGTGGAGCTAAACTCTGCAGGCTGGCCCTCTGGGAGCAGGACTGAACACCATTGGTACAGAGTTTTAGTCCTGTAGACTCTCTCCAAAAACTGCAGGTTTATTGCTCTTGCTGTGATATATAATGTATCCCTCTTGTCAGGCTTTATGATAGTTTAGTTCTGTGTCTGGAATCATGCAGGCTCACCAGCAGTCTCCGGAGGAGCTCATTGAGAAGGGTAATGAGGAGGTTGATGATCACAACGCTGAGATCCCAGAAGGCCAATCTAACAACCCAGAACCAGACTGCATCATCGGATGCACAGAACAACAAGGAGAGCTCATGTTCCTCATCAAGTGGTAATATTTCTACACTAGACCATATGTGGGCTTTCTTTACACTGCTTTATTCATTTTGGATGCAGTAATGCTATTTTTTATTTTAAATTATTTAATCAATGCATAGAATGTTTTTCCCCCAGATCATGCATTGATATACACCTAAATGTTAAATTGGCTTTAATTGCCTGAACTGGCAAACCATTTAGAAAAGCAACAAGCTGATCAAAATAGCAGCATGTTGTTGTCAGGTGCTGAAATTTCCACAATGTCAGATTTATTATGAAACTAAAACATTACTTGAAATAAAATAAACAATAACTGAGATCAATTTTGGATAAAATATATTTTTTATTTTTGTGTGTTCTGTTTTCATGTAAAATAATAATAGTATTGTAGTATCATTAAGATACTCATATATATATATATATATATATAAGATAATATAATATTTTAGGTCAGCTTTTTTATATTTTAGTTTTAGCAGTTTTTAAATGTACTGTTTATTATATACTTTTGTCACTATTATATTTAGCTTTTTTAATGTTTAAATATTTAGCCTTAATTTATTTTTATTTCAGTTTTAGTTATTTTAGTTCTTAAACTTTTTATTTTATTTCTGTTATTTGCCAAGTGTTTTGTCTAATATGTATATTTTATTTCAGGTTAATTTCGATTTCCAAAAAAAAGAAAACATTTTAATAGTTTTAGTTAATACTATTCCTTTCTTTTCATTTCCATGCTCCTCTTCAACACAAAAATAGAGCGAAAGATCAAAAGCAACCTCACAGCAAGAAAAAAGAAAAGAAAAAAGATAGTATACAGTGCTGTTTCCACTAATCCACCACTGCAGCTGCATTGTGCTTTTAATTTGCTGTATTTGTCCATTAATACTGATAATCACTTCTTTATTTCATCTCAGGAAAAACACAGATGAGGTGGCTTTACTGTCAGCCGGAGAGGCCAGTAAAAGGTGGCCCGAGATGGTGATCCGCTTTTACGAGGACAAGCTGACCTGGCATGGAGAAGACGAGCAGTGAGAGAGAAATATGTAGCAGTGGATACTACTGTACCTCCTGGCAGCTTTAAACATGAACAAACACTGTGGCATAAGTTTACTGTTTGATGTACCGTGTATTCAAAGTGTGTGAATCCACACTCCAATGTGAAGCTCTTCCCAACACACTAACCTGTAGAAATGTGACTGGAGTATTAGAGCTCTACTGTAGTGTACGGTTTTACGAATCCGCTAAGTGGTTTATTAATCGGATGTTGTTGTATCTCTTGGTCTGTTGTTTGAAAGTTCATTTGTGATGTTTATCGTTCTGTCCTTTGTTACTATGATCTGAACTGTGATTACACATAGGAGATGGTACAATACCTGCTGGATAGGAACTGTTTGATGTGTAGATGTACTATTAACCTCTGGTTCCGCACTTATTCCAGTTATACTGTGATGGATCCTTGTGATCTGCGAGGACGTAGTGTGGCTCATGCAGGTATAAATCCATAGATTTGCACAAAACTAATTCTAGAATGTAGGCTATACAATCATGTTTTTTTGTGGACATCAACACTTTTGTTGTAGGTCAGTGTCAGTTTTATAGCTGTAGTATAAATGGGCCATTTAGGTTTTGTGTTAAAGGCGTTTGTCCTGGAGTTTTGATCTTCTGTTTTCTGTAAAGATCACTATTAACCTTTAATCTCAAGTGAGCAATCTCTAGGTGCTTTATTAAATAAACATAAAATTACCTCAGAAGTGTTGTGCTTATTCTTATGTTAAACTGCAGTTGTCTGTAAAAAGTGTCTTAAATAACTATGAGTGTAGCTACCTTTGGTACATTATATTGTGAAAATGGATGAAGCAACCTTTTTCTCATCAGATTTTTCTTTTAAATCGCAGAATGTTCAAAATGAAATTAAAATAACCAACCAGTGTTATTTTAGTATCACTGAGATACTTTTATAATGTTGTTAGTTATATTTTATTTATATAACAATATTCTGAATTTGTTTTTACACTACCAGTCAAAAGTTTCTGAACAGTAAGATTTTTTTTTTTTTTTTTTTTATAAAGAAGTCTCTTCTGCTCACCAAGCCTGCATTTATTTGATCCAAAGTACAGCAAAAACATTAATATTTGGAAATATTTTTATTTAAAAAAAAAAAAAACTTTTCTATTTGAGTATATTTTCAAATGTAATTTATTCCTGTGATTTCAAAGCTGAATTTTTTGCATCTTTACTCCAGTCACACGATCCTTCAGAAATCATTCTAATATTCTGATTTGCTGCTCAAAAAACATTTATTATTATTAATATGTTGAAAACAGCTGAGTGGATTTTTTTCAGGTTTCTTTGATAAATAGAAAGTTCAGAAGAACAGCATTTATCTCAAATATAAATCTTTTGTTCTGGAGTAATGATGCTGAAAATTTTTAATTTGTCTTTTTTTAAATAAGTCTATATATTTTTTTCATATTTCTTTCAGTTATTTTAGTACATTGTTACACGAAATGAAAATGAGGAATGTTGCTTTAGAAATTAGCTGATTTTTATTTTTTTTATTTTATTTCAGTTAAAAATTTATTTTATTTCTGGTAATGAACATGTTTTTTATGATTTTAATTTTAGCTAAATATAATAACCCTGTAACCTATCTGTAATATCAAGAGGTTTGAAAAGCTGTACATGAATAACTGTTTAAGTACTGCTAGTTGTTTCAAACATGCAGGTGTTATGATTATGAAACCCATTTTTTCCAGCTGCTTTTTCCTGCTCCTTTTATTTTTATGGCAGTGCTAGTCTGCTATGTCTCTGGTGGCTGGTAAAAATGAAGCACCGCTGTCGGTCAGAGACACAAAATGAGCTTGGATGTTTTTCCCCAGTCTACAGTTCCCATGAATCAGCCCCAGTTGGTCAACAAGACCAATGTCTCATGAAAATACTTCCTTTTTTATTCTTCCCATTTTTTTAAAACCTCTGAGTACTGGCTATGTGCCCTTATCCAATGTGAGTTTGTGAGCGTGTGCGTGAGGTCTTTTCCAGCGTTCTTGGACTTATGCAGGAATTCACTGGCGTGTGGGTGAGGGATCCTCGCATCCAGAAAGAGGATTTCTGGCATGCTTACATGGATTATGAAATCTGTATACATGTAAGTGCAATCAGAACATATGATACAAAGTGGTCAGAACAGATGGCGGAAACTTCCTGATCATTCTTTATATTTCATATTCATTCAGACAAACAGTTTGGCCTTCACTAAGAAGAGTTCCTGTGTGCGGCGGAGATACAGCGAGTTTGTGTGGCTAAGAAAAAAGCTACAGGAAAATGCCATGCTCATGTATGTAACCATTGCATCCTGTTATTGATATTTACTTTGTTCAGTAATTGTGCACTGATGGTTAATAGTTTGTAATTGGGTCAATGATGTAAAACAGCATCCGTGACTATTGAAAAACCACGCTTTTAGACATAAACCCTCTGTATAGCAATTTTAGCTACTGAATTATTGAATATTTTTATTGAATTATTCTATGTATTTTTTAAAATAAATTGAGTGTCACACCTTGACATTTTTTAATTTTTACAGAAATTAAAAACATGATCATCATAGTAAAGATATATTGAAGTTATTGTATATGTGAGAATTTTTAAAAAATTGTTTTTTTGTTTTTTTTAATAAATTAATATGAGCATCACAGAATTGACCCGATTTATATCCCAATTAATACAAATACAAATTAGGTCATTTATTACTATTTACAAATAAACTAATTGTTGCTACTTACCAATTTACCAATTACAATTTTAGTATTTATTAATATTTATTAAATTAACTTTTAATTTTAGATTTTCAGTCTGCATTTTAATAATTTTAAGTAGCTTTCTTGTCATTTTGGTAATTAAACCTAATCTTTAAATACTTTTTTCCCCCTTAACTGGTCATACTTTTGTTTGGGGACCAATTTCACTATTAGCTAGCTTACTATTAATTATGACTTTTGCCTCAATAAACTCCTAATTAATGCTATTTAGGTGTGGGGCAGGATTAAGGGATATAGAACATGATCAGGCAGAATAAGGCATTAATATGTGCTTTATAAGCACTAATAAACAGCCAATATGTTTACTAGTAGCAGTCATATGTATGCTAATAAGCAACTAGTTGATAGTGAGAATTGGTCCCCAAAGTAAAGTGTTACCATTTATTTCAGCTTTATTTTAATAAACAGAAACGTTTTAATAATTTTAGTTAACAATAACTATACTGCTAATTACCATATTAGGCAGCTGTATTGTAGACATATTAAAGTTTCAGTCATTGGGTAATTTTCTGTTTGACAAATTAAAACTGAACTTCTGTTCTCTGAATTGCAGAACACATCTACCCAGACTTCCTCCAAAAAACCCGTTCTTCAGTCTCAACAATGCCAGAGAGATCGGAGCCCGTATGGAAGGACTCAGGAAATTTCTAGAAGAGTAAGTATCAAAATGAGATCTCAGTTCTTCATTTCTTGAATCTCAAAAAATACAGTAACTGAAATGCTTATGGTTTCTGTGATCAGTTACTGTATATACTTACATCCTCAAGGGTGGTTCACAGCCCAGTGCTGCTTTCGGACAGCTGCTTACATCTCTTCCTACAATCCCAACTAAGTGTGAAAAAAATCGAGGCCTGTGCTGAAGGCCGAAGTCGCTGCACTGTCTCTGAGGCCATTCACAGTTTCGGCTCAGGAAACAAGCGCTTTGAATCTCAGTCTGAAGAGAGCATGGAAGAAGAGGACGATATGCACTGTGAATCAGAGTGATAGACTATTTTCTACTAAACACATAAAAACATTACTGAGGAACATAACATTCAACAATGAAGATTACAGCCCATGAGGAGAGACAATGGAACAGGAAAAAAGTTACTGTCATTGCTGAAACGGTGTTGTTTTGTCTCGCATTTAGACTTTCTGTATTGATGAATCTGCTGTATTGATGAAGATAACCTAATAAATTAAATTATTTAAACCACATTTGTGCACACATTAATGTCTTCCTTGGCAATCAAGTGAATGTATAAAAGCATAATGTGGCCTGTGTGGAAGACAGTTTGTTGTTAAAACTACAGCTGTGCGCTGAGAGGTTTACGAGAGGGAATTTATGCTTGCGTGTGAAGTCCCTTAAACGCAATAACCCCATCCTAATAAGCAAATACAGAGCATTAAGACATTACGTGATTTAAACCCGACCTTACAGAGCTAAATCCTAATAATAATCTCTACTCAAACAATTTTATTGCCATACTTAGCCATAAAAGATCATTGTCTGGATGTCATACAAATTGTGCCTTCTCATAAATATTTAACAATCGCGTGAGGCCACACATAACCAGCAGATGGCGCTGCTGCTCTACTGTTTGTCTGTCCATGACTGACGGTCTCATACCTGCAAAATCATAAATATTTCATCAAAGAGAAAAAGCCCTCAAAGCTAGCAGTATTTTCCCTTTTTCAAATCATCTACTGCTTTCACGGGCTTTGGCTGGGACATCAAATCATCGAGACATTTCAGAACAGGAGGATAAAGGTAGGCTCTTCTATCGCCACGAGCAAGAGGTTAAAATATAGCCATTAAAAAGGGCCACAAGCATTATCCAATAAACTAAATTATATCTGAAATCATCAAGGCAAAAATATATTTTGGGTCACAACAAAGGGTCATGGTGTGGCTGGTTAGTATGGCCCTGTCAGAGACATAGGTTCAATCATATGATCAAGAGATGAAATTGTAATGCTCAATACTGCTGCTGTTGTCCCGCCTTACAGTTTAAAAATAACTAATCGCATAACAGAAGTATAATAGAAAAAAACAGTATTAAAACATAGCCTGTTCTACAACGCACATGCGCACATGCTTTACCCCTGTAAAAAATTAGGCTATTAACCTACTAATAAATCCTTTTCTGCCACTAGAGATTAGCCTACCATATAGGCCTGCCTACCCAGTCAATAAAAATGTTTTTTAAGAACGTTTTTCTAACGTTCCCATTAAGTTATGAAAACTTTATTGTTGAATGCTCTCTTAACGTTCAGAGATCCCATTGAAAAAATATATTAAAAACATTTTTGTTGTTTTTACGAATGTTAAGAGAATATTGAAGTTTATAATTTTGCAAACATTATGGGAATGTTACGTTTGAATGTTCTCTGAATATTTTTAAGTAGCCCAGTAACAAAAGTTAGACGAATGTCCAACTAAAAAACATTTCAGAAAACGTTCCATGAACGATGTGTAAATAAAGTTTTTGTGCTAGAACGTTTGATAACTCGCCAGAACGTTCTGAGAATGTTCACTGATAGCTGGGTAACATCATTTTCTATTCTAATATTTCAGCAATGTATGTTTTCTCTCAGTTGTTTACAGTCAGAACTAGCAATTCATGAATCGTTATTAATCTAAACAGTCAAATAGGTTTGCAAAAAGGTCTCAAACTGTTTGATTCATTCGCACAGCTCACTTACGAACTGAAGTAGTTTGTCATAGGGTAACAGGATACTTTATAAGACAGAAAATAAAAATAGCACTGTATGAAATGAACTTGCAAATGTCTTATATCATGTGTCAGCAATGAAGCAGCTCTTAATTGAACATGCAGCTTGTGAACGATGGGTTGGGGGTTGAGAGAGATGGGAACATGGGTTGCTAAAATTATGGTGCTAATATTTCAGTAAAATAGATGTTTTACCAATACCCAATTTTTAAAAGCGTGAGATTATTATTAAATTACTTTTAATTATTAATTAGTTTGATCTCATTTTAGTCAGATCTGGCAACAACACCAATGGCGTGACCCTAGAGGCACAGAAATTACACATTTCAGCTTAAAGAAAGAGTCACACTGACACTTTCACTAAAAAGACATTCCCTCGCCCCGTCTCCTCCTGTCTTACTTGTACCTCTCACACTGCAGGCAAAGACTCATATGTGCAGAGTCGCCCAACAGGTTGAAATGTTCCTCTAATCGCCTGCCCCCTGAACATCACACGCCACGGCTCCCTTAAGAACCCTGACGGCCAGCTGCTGCTGTCTCTCTAACGATGGAGACCGTCTTAATAGGCTCTGCACACACTCAGCTGCCTGATAGCAGCGCTGGCAGCACCGGGCCTGAGACTCCCACTGGACGCACAAATACTAGTAAAAGAGGCTGGAGGTGTGTATGCGTCAAATAGACAAGCCACTCTAACGGTTGTATTGGGGCAATACCATGTTGACAGGCAGAGTCCCAGTGCAGGCTGCTGTGTTGGTTAATGTCAGCGGCCTGTCATTCTGTCCACCTTCCGAGATGACGTGCTTGGCCCTTGCTGTGACATCTTCATGAGGTGTATTATTTATTCAGCAGGCCAGTCAGAACAACTGAAATGTGACATTTGAATTATATTGTAACACCTAAAGCATCTGTTTTTCTGTGAGCTCCTTCAGTTGTTTAATCCAGTAGTGAATCATGTTGATTCGCCAGATAAGGACACCTGCTAACCAAAAATGCCTATTTAAAAAAAAAAAAACTTTACAGAAATTCATTAACACTCTTAACATGGTGTTCTAAACAGATAAAAGAAGTAAAAGTTCTGCCTTCAAAATGAAAAAGAACTTGGTTTATGTTACTATTTATGTCATCCTTTATTGCTGATTTAAAATGTTTTTGAAATGTGAGTTTGACAAGGAGCGTTTTGAGGGTCTTTCCTCATTTAATTATATAGGAGCTGTACTTGAATGCATTCCAAGATGGCCGTGTACTGAATTGCCTTGCAAGGGATTTTTTCTAAAGCTAAAATGCTAAAAGCTAAAATGCACTTCTGTTTCACAAGGGTATACACACTGAACATGAAAGTGGTGTGCGATGCCGACATACCTTTTTTCCGGCAAGTTATCAACAGAATATTTGATTATACAGTAACTAATTAGCATAGAATTTCTTATTAACATACTTTTAGCTTTTATAGCTTTTGTACCTTATTGCTTTACTGTGTCATGTGTGGTTAGCACCCGTTGTAACATTAAATCTATTTTAATGTCCAGTTGTTTACTGAAAAAGTACTTTTTGGAAAAAGCAATTCTTATTGAACTCTAATCCTTGTACACCATCTGCTTCTAGAGACTGCTAAAGGAAGCTGTGCTATGCTAATGTCATATCCCGTTAGCTAGAACACGTCTGACACATTTGCTACATTAATTAGATTACTGTGTCGTCCGGAGGTGAGGGTGATATTCATTATAAATTCATAATCGGGGAAACAAAGGGCTCCCGGCTTCATGACTGACAGGTAAAGTCACCTTTGGACCTCCTCTACTCAGCATAGACCAGCGAGGGCGGGAGGGAGCGCACCAAATTGGGGTTGAGAGGACACACTGCTGAAGCTGTCTTATTAAACCACACAGGGTTTGTCGAGTTGTCTGTGATGTGTGAGAGAGAGAGAGAAAGAAAGAGAGAGATAGAAATTGTGGGTGTGAAGGCAGAGAGCACAGTGGGCATGAGTGTACTGTATGCATTACCCCTCCCGTCACTTTCACACATGGCGGTAATGAAGCTGTCATGGCCGCCAGCATGTGGACCATGGTTGATATTCAAATGAGAGCGCCGTTCACCTGCTGAAGACAGACCAGTCCAATTATGGGCTTAGGGCAGAGACCAGGTCCAGGAATAGGGCAGATACATTGTTCCACTGCTGTCATTTCCAGTCTGGAAAAGATTTTATAGGAAAAATCACCTTGCATGATGTTGAGAAAATTATGGTGAACGTATCTTCAAAGGGGCCCTCGGATG
This sequence comes from Tor tambroides, assembly GCA_021397915.2. Lineage (NCBI taxonomy): Eukaryota > Metazoa > Chordata > Actinopteri > Cypriniformes > Cyprinidae > Tor > Tor tambroides. Next base: position 2,996 of record JAFVLL020020644.1, on the reverse strand, counting down.
CCCATTTTCAACAAGTTGATATGATTCTTTAGGGTCTTAATGAAATGTCTGCAACATACTTTGGTTAAAATTCCTCAATCCTCAAACAACACCTTTTTACTTTGTCAGCTCTGTTCACAGCGACCCGTTTCGGTGCATGTCTCTTTAAATGCTAATCAGCTACTGCTCACCCTGCCCCTCTCTTCCATTTTTTTGTGTATTTGGTGGCACGTTAACATCAAAAACAATGCTAATCCATGGCGTCCTCAGTGGTTTCTATGTTCACTTTTACATCCAACTACAAAACACCTGCATTGCTTACAAGACGTTGTTGCTACAGCTGCTTGAGCGCACAGAAAATGACGGACAGCGTACAACTGACTGAAGGAGGAAATATGTCAATACAGAACAGTCCTTCAGCGGTCGTCATACTGCTCAGAAAATCAAAAAGGCTTGATAATTAAGACTGTTTAGGTTTTTTGGGGATTAAAATACACACTGCTAAGACACATTTATATGCAAACACCATGTAAAAGTGAATTTTGCATCCGATGTCCTCTTTAAATTAAAATACCTTGCCATTGATACTGAATATTCTTTGGTAAGATAGCAAGTTATTTAATAAAACACCATTTTTATGTTTACTCAGTAATTTTTATGTCGCAATTGATTATAGAACAGTGATCTCTGATGTAATACTGACACCTAGTGGTGTGGATGTACAGTAAAACAACTCTTTTACATTTGCTATTATATACTCTATTTACAGGCACCCATGAATGATTTGTTTTTGCAAGTGACAGTTTCTGATAACAGGAAGGGTTGGTGAAATATTGTTAGTAGTACTCAGCTGGTGGTTTGATCTCAAAATGGCAGCCTCCGTGAGGTGACTTATTACATTTTAAATAAAATAGCTTTTTCGAAATCACTGATATGACTGGAGCCTTTATCTCATGTGAGTGTACACCATTTTACACATCTGTCAAAAGTACAATTCATTTCTTTAAAACTTTTTAATGAGGAAAAAATGACTGATTGCACCTTTAAGGAATAGTCAATGCCAGACCCGATGGACCTCTTTTGCCGTCTCCTAAATGAGAGGAGTATTGTGACAGTAAATTTCTTTTTAGCCATGCAGCTAATAGGAAGCCATTTCAGATGCTGCTATTGACTTCAGCTGTATACTATAGTGCTCCACTCTGAGAGAGCTATTGACTAGACTGTAATTGTCTGTTTCCCTCTTCTACAGACTGTTAACCTTGAGCTGCCACAGGGGGAAGAGGAGCAGGAATGGCCATGGTTGTCAGTCCCGCTCCACTGTCATGACAGCACTAAAAACTGAGCAGACCTTCACCTTTACCAAGTTTGAAGCGAACACTGTCTTACATCTGATGCCAGGGTTTTCAACAAGAGGTCCTCCAAGGGGTCTGGGGATCTATGAATAAAACAGAATTTTCTAAAGGTTTTGAATCATGACATTTCCGAATTCTAACTGATTTTATATTAACTGAACATTCTAACAGTTGATCCGTTGAATTTTACTGTGTAGCAATGTTAGTTTATGTTTTCATAGTTCATAGTTTCATCTAATTTATTAGATTGGGAATGTATGTTAATGAATTGATTACAATAAAGTACTGTTTTTATGTGGTTAAAGAATAAAAATCAACCAAGGAGCAAAAATTGTCCCTATATGTAGAAGTTAATTTCTGACACTGCTTATGATTCTGTTGTGCGTGTGTTTCTGTGTCCATCATAGTGTGTGGAGGTCATCTGTTCATGCTGAATGAGCAGAATGAATTCTCCACAAACAGAAGCTACAAAAGGTGACAGAGAGGGGAATGACTCCACAGGGGACACCACCATCTGCTTCAGGGCTTGTCAGCACTTTTTATGATACCAACTGCATATTGTCTCAATATATGCTCACTCATACACAAATCAGATTCATATTTACCATTATTTAACTTGCATTTGACCTTTATTGTGTTTATATGCATGTACAAATGGATCAATATCAAAAGTGACCATTTCCATACAGCCCAGAAATCACATCAGATACGTACAGTAATTGTTATTTTACAGTTAATCTAATGGAGCAAGTGAATGTTCAGAAATGAAAAACAGTACATGACTCCAAAATTACCTAGATTATACAGATTATGAAAGGTTCACTCACAGCCTCAGATATTCAACCCGTTCTCACTGGAAAATGTAAGGCTTGGTGATTTCATGAAAATTGTTGATTTGTATGCTTTGATAAAATGTATGATTTTTACAGTCCACTCCCAAATCTAACCTAAGTGGGGTGTAAGCAAATCATATGAAAACAAACAAATGAGATCATACAAATTTGCCACCAAATCACCTAAATGTTGGATTTTTAAGCCAAGTGGATTTTGAATGCAACTTACAAATAAAAATGTATATTTGATAATTATTTCACAAATATAAAATTAAATATTATGTATTTTTTAAATAAAACTTTGCATATATTTTTGAATATATCATATATATCATATCATGTATAGTGCAGCTGAACCAGCACCAGCACTGGTGCCACCTCTAAAAAAATATAAGTGCGTGATAAAAGATAGCAGGTATATAAGGTCCTACAATGTGTTGTGATAAGATGCCAACAAAAACACACGGCTGCTTGCTTTGAAATTGATTTACAAACATACAGACACGGGTACAGTGATCTACAAGCAAGATCCTCTTCAAAGGCTTCTTGTGTCTTTCATACAATATATACGCTCTATCACCTTGCAATAACTCATTGTCTTCCATCAGATCTGGACTGCAGTGAAGGGGAGGGGATTCGTCTATGTGTCCTGTCTCAACATTAAGCTCCATCTGAAAAACAGCCCGCCATGCCACCGCTGCCAAAGCCAGACATCTTCCCCGTCACTCACTTGTCGGCAGGGAAATGAATCTGGATGCAGCATGTCCCCCATTCATCAGCCTTGACAGGCTACCTTTGCCTGGTTCCGCTCGGATGGGGTCCCCGTCACTGC
>JAFVLL020020643.1:0-17452 GCA_021397915.2 Tor tambroides | reverse complement strand
TATATATAAAAAACACAAAACAAACAAAAAAAAAACAAAGTGGGCCGGTCTAAGGCATGAAACTCCAGGCCTGAAAATGAGTCCCACTCCGGCCCTGCTGCCTACAGTTACATATAAAACAGATTGACTGAATCCATTTGCACAGCAATCCTCACACCCTTCTATATGTAATTATTATAATTTTCTTTCTGGTCCCAAATGTAATCTTTCAAGCTCGATAAATCTGCAATCAGCAGCTGCAACTTATATTTTTATAACAAACCAACGGGAGTATAAAAATAGCATAAAGATAACGTGAACGACGAGATCAAACATGTATTCAAAATGTGATAAATACAGAAATCAACAAATTATTTTAATCATTCTTAATATTGATTTAATGTTCTTCGTGAATTGACAATTGTGCTGAAATGTTAGACGTGCGCATGCCATTACATGCCATTCAGACTTAAAGTAATAATAATAAAAAAATAAAATAATATAAAACAAAAACACGCCATCAAAAACAGTTAGAATATCCACAGTCAAAAAGTAGAATAGAGGGGATGCAGAGGTGAGAATACATTAAAGCTATTGAAATAAAATGCATAATTCAAACTCAACACAAAAAATACAGAAAGCACACTGATCACATGATTAATATTTGGAACATTAAAAGCATATAAATATCACATGCAGGAATATTCATATACCTGAGGGAGACAGTGCCACTCATAATGTCAATAGCATAATCAGTTATACAAACGCATTATTAAGACTACCTAATTTCATAAAGTTAACAATAATAAAAAGAAAATTGATTATATGATTACTGAAATAGAAACAGTGCAGAGTATTAAATAGTTTCTTTCAATTTACAGCATATTTGTTATAAAGTCAACATCCTGAGACTTTGTATTTGCACTGGTTTAAATTAGATCTTGAATTAGGAATTGTCAGGAAAGCTCCTTGCTGTGAGATTTGGAGCTTCAGCTTGTGCTTTCCAACAGAGGCTCTTCTGAAGTGATTTGCTAGAGCAAGAGAAGGTCATAGGTTAAAAACAATATCAATGTACTTTTGATCATTTACAGATGTTTTACTTTGTCACCTTTATTAGTTCGCTCTGTGGCGCTTTGAAACTGGACTGCAGTCAGACTGAGTGAAAGAGTCTTCAAAATCTTGTTAGGCAACTCTCTCCTTGACACGGCCACGCAATCGTGTGTCATGAGGGGTGATCTTTTTCTCAATGGCTCGTTCTAGATCATGCTCTCTACCCACCACATACACACGCTTCTGACCACGTGTCACTGCAGTGTATACATGCTGCCAGTTTTGAACAGAGGTATTTCCAAGAACATACACAATTGTTTCAGCCTCTGAACCCTAAAGTGAGGACAAAATAAGTGATTAGTTGAATTAAATGGTGATGAGAAGGTGGAGTCATTTAAGTCATCACAAGCCTTCTCCCTTAATCTCTCTGTCGCAGCTCTTTGAAAAACCTCCCTCACATTCAAATGGATATTCCAGGGCTCTCCCTCAATCAGGCCCCTCAAGCATTCAGCAATGCCTTTCTCATAGCTGTAGAGGTCGCAAAGTGGAACAAATCCGAAAAAAGTCGGATTTGGGCCACTTTAGCCTGCAGTGTGAACTAAGTCCAAGTGAAGTCGTTTACAAATGTCCGCTGCAGCTCGGTATACGCATCAACTGAAGATATTAGAAGACATGTTTGTCGTGAGTTTTATAGTAACATATCAACATGATGATGATGAATTTGTAAGTAAATGTAATTAACCTTAAAATAATTTCACAAGAGCAAGTATATTGTTTGCACAGGTTTATTTACATTAAAGGCAAAATAACTGAAATAATAAGAGCACAAGTATAGATCTGGAACTTCTTTAAGTCTGTCTAAAGATCATGTAGTAATTGCAATGTCTTCTAGTCCATATCGTTTCCTTAGGAATTTGTGCTAGACCAGTGCTTCCCAAACCTCTCCTGGAGGCCCCCTGCCTTGCATCTTTTGTATGTCTCCCTCATCTAACACACCTTATTCCACTCATCAACTCATTAGTAGAGACTGCAAGAACTAAATTGGGTGTGTCTGATTAGGGAGACATACAAAATGTGCAGGCCAGGGGTCCTCCAGGACAGGTTTGGGAAGCACTCTGCGGCTAGACACTGATTAATAACATAAAAATACTATACATATTTACATATTTTGCTATTGTATTGTGGAGTGACACTTTCATAAACTAATCACAGGAGCATAGAAAAGCTGAAAAAGAATTTAATCCAATATTTGGTGATAATATAGCATAATGAGAGATTTACAAGCAATTTTTTGTATGCCAGTCATTTTTGACAAGTGTGTATTTGTGCATTTTTGCACGAAATAAAAGCATTTCACAATTAACTTCCTGTTTAAAGACTGAAGCACACTAGTGCAAATATTTTTCAACTTGCCTTTAATACTGACAAATTTATTCACATAAAAAAAACTTTTTTCCATCAAAAACTGAGCTGCATCAGATTAATGGGGCATATGACCAAAACATAAACACAAAACCAGTCCTAAATGAAAGAAAACAAGTTGACAAAAAGATAGAATCCAATATTTGGTGATAATGTAGCATAATGGGAGATTTTTAAGCAATTTCTGTAGGCCAGTCATTTTTTGACCGGGAATGCCACAAGTGTGATTTTTTAATTAGGCCAACCACCAATACGACCAAAAAATAAATACAAAACCAGTATTAATTTAATGAAAACAAGTGAACAAGCGATTTACAAGCATTTTTTGTAGACAATTTATACATGACATTAGTACATGAATTTCAGTGTACACCACCACTAATACAGGTTTACAAGGTCACAGATAAACCAAATTTATGCTGATATCACATCTTGCTCTAGAGACTGTGTGTGGAAAAAGCATTTGATTGTAGCTTCAACAGGACAGGTGTGAGATCGTCTTTACTTTTTTTTTTTTAAATAATTGCTTTAATGAATTACAAAGAAGTAACAGGCTAAATTAAATATTATGTCCTCCAAAGTGACAGTAGTTGCAGGTCTGCGTAAAATATATTGTGGTTAATATTTTTAATTTTTGTTGCATCCCCACATCCACTTTTTATCTTCTTTTTAATGAAAACTCAGTTTGGGAATAAGTTATATGTATTTACAAGCAGATAAATATAGAAATACGGTTAAAATATCCTCAAATATTTTTAAAAGCAGCACAAACAACCAAACCAACATTCAAACAAAATGAGCTCCAACACTCCCCACTGCGGATTAAAATCCCAGAGTTTATTTTTTGTGATATCCAAGATATCAAGACTTGCTGAATCACTCTGACTTTAGTGAAAGAAGTTCTTCAGTTTTTATTAACCCCTGGTTGTACAGATGAATTTTATTCCTTATTTTCTCTTTTGCTGGATTTGTGATGCCATTCTGAGAGGGCTGGGCATCATCATCTGAAAAAGAAAAATATTGGATATTAATTCTGAACCTGCTTGGGCAATTTAGTTTGTACTGACAAAGAAGTTCAACAACACTTCCTAGACAGATTTCTCTGTGAATGCTCCCTTGATTGTACTTGCCTACAGTTACATATAAAACAGATGGACTGAATCCATTGGCACAGCAGTCCTCACACCCCTGCGCTTCGGTTCCAGTGCTACAGCTGCACTCCACAGGCCAGCTCCCATATAAGTCCAGGCGAGCTGCAGAGTCTGACTGCAAACTCTGTGATGCTGAAACCACTCTGTCATTTTCCTGAAGACATTCCCTGAGGGAATGCGACAAGTTGGAATCTCCAACACTCAAGAAAGTGACCTCAGACTGGCTGCACTCGCAGGGTTCTGCCAGATTGGGAACTCTGTGAGGCTGCGGTTTCTCCAGTGGGCTGTACATTTCATCATCTTCAATGGGGAAGCTTAGACGTGGACTCTGGCCATTGTATGGCTGCTGAAGAGGGACTGTATCATCTAGAGTGTGTGGCTGGTCCTCAGGCGGTGTAGGCATGGGAAGAAGTTGGCTTAGTCTCTGAAGCACCTGAAGAGGAATAAAATAAAGTTTATAGAAGTTTATATGTGTACATGTTTGCATAAATGAGAATATTTACTAACCGTTTCCATGCTCGGCCTGACTCGCATTTTGCTGCCTGTGCACTCTAATCCAATTCGGAGCAGACAAAGTGCCACCGCAGCAGGCCAGTGCTCAACTTTGGAATCTAAAAACTGCAGACAGGCATCCACAGAGCCTTTTTCCTCAAACTCTGAATGCAGTACATCTCTCTAAAGAAATGCAATGGCATTAGTCGGTGAAAGGCAAAGTTCTGTTATAAATTCTATTCCAGGGATAGTTCACCCAAACAAGAAAATTCTGTCATTAATTACTCACCCTCATGTTGCTCCAAACCCATAAGACTTTCGTTCATCTTCAGAACACAAATTAAGGTATTTTTTGATGAAATACGAGAGCTTTCTGACCCTGCATAGACAGCAATGCAACTACCACATTCAAGACTCAGAAAGGTAGTAAAGACATTGTTAAAATAGTCCATGTGACATCACTGGTTGTTATGAAGCCACGAGAATACTTTTTGTGCACAAAGAAAACAAAAATAATGACTTTATTTAACAATTTCTTCTCTTCCGTGCCAATCTTCAACATGCGTTCACGACAGTGCCATGACTATTTTAATGATGTCCTTACTACCTTTCTGGGCCTTGAACGTGGTAGTTGTGTTGCTGTCTATGCAGGGTCAGAAAGCTCTCTGGTTTTATCAGAAATATCTAAAATATTTGTTCTGAAGATGAACAAAGGTCTTACAGGTTTGAAAAATATGAGGGTGGGTAATTAATGACAGAATTTTCATTTTTGGGTGAACTATCCCTTTAATGTAAACTATGAATTATATTAACAGATGCAAAAAAAAAAACTCAAAATGTAAAAAAGTCATTAAATAATTAAATTATAAAAAATAAAATGATAATATTGCTAATTAAATAACATTACAATTTAAAACAAGTAGTAGTAATAATAATTTTCATTTTAATATATTTTAAAATGTCCCTTATTTCTGTGATCATTACTTCAGTCTTCAGTGTCACATGATCTGTCAGTCATTCTTATATGCTGATTTGGTGCTCAAGTTTCTTGTGTATGTATATATATTAGGGTCAGATATTTGTAAAATTCATTTTATTCATATGACCACTTTAAAGTGATATGTCTATATTGTTTTGGCAAGTAACATTTTTTTATTCCTCAATAGATTCTTACTTCTTACCAAAAACAGGCTTTTTCCTGACTCTTGTTTCACCTTCTGTCCAGTACACGTCTCTAATATAACCTACAAGCATAAAAAGAAAAATTAAAAGCAGTGTAAGAAAAAAAGCTGAATTACGTTGGGCCAGTCATGACAGGACAGTAATAAATGAGAAAAAAATTATAATGGCCAATATTCTGCAGCTGAATCATTAACATTAAAATGCAGATATAAATCTTTTTTTTGTACAAATTGTACCTGGCTCCGGAATATCATTTTTTAAACAGGATGCTGCGCTCACCATGCCAAGGCTGTACACGTCAAGTTTGACTGACAGCTTGCCATCACGGATGTACTCCTCTGGGAGATAGCCAAGGTTGCTATGAGAGGCTGTATCCATGACTATAGTGCAGCTCTGGTCGACAGAGTGCGGTCTGAGACGAGCTAATCCAAAATCTGATAATTTGGGCTGCAGCTGCTCATCCAAGAGTATGTTTGAACTGTGAACACAACGCAAAACAAGCTTATTTCAATGCAGCATCTTCAATGGGCATCTAGAAGCTGTAGATATCGCTTCACACTGGCACCTTGTAATGTTTCCACAAATAACCATGCATGGTTGTGCAGTGTGTAGATGGTGGACTGCCTTTGCGGTGCCTTTGATGATGTTCAGCCTTTCCTGCCATGATAGAGGCCTCTGAACTTCCTGTGATAAGAATAGTAAACACTATGAAAGCTTCAACTTTAGACTGCTATGATGAAACATGTTACAGTTTGCTGGCGGATGATTTACCTCATGAAGCCTGTGGAACAGTGAACCGTTATGAAGGTATGGATAAACTAAACAGAAGCGATCTGCTTCTGAAAAGCTGCCCCATAACTCCAAGATATTAGGATGCTGGTAGCTAAGCAGACAAAAATTAGATTCATGAAAAAATTCATTGGAATATGATCAAGCAACCATTTACTGAACCTACAGTTGTAGAACTTCAATTTCTTTGGTGAATTTTTCCCACGATGCCTTCCAATTAGCTTTGTTTTCCTGTTAAAATAATAAAAAATGTGATCAGTGTTTTTCAAAACAGCATATGAATGTGAAATCAGATATCAATTAGTTAGGACCAGTAGAAAAACTTTCACAGCAAAAGATCTGTTTCCCCATTTTCTATAGTAAAATAATTTCCAGCAATTAAATAATTAGTACATTATTATTATTATTATCATCATCATGTTCTTGTATTATTTTATAATAATAATAATAATAATTATTATTATTATTATTATTAATATAGAACAATTGCCAGAAAATAAACATTGCCAGAAAAAAAACATACAATAATAGAATAGAATATGAATATAATAATAACAAAAATAATAAACTATTTCAGAATGGTCTTTTATTTTTCATTATATTGTTTTATTATTAATATATAATAGAACAATTGCCAGAAAAAAAATAATAGAATGGCAGATTTAGTAATAATAATAAATAATAATAATAATAATAATAATATGTCCTTATATCATTATTTTATTATGGTCTTGTATTTTTTATTCTATTATTTTATTATTAATTTATAATAGAACAACTGCATAATTAATGTTTACTAAATTTTAAAAAAGGTATGTGCAAAATTAAGTCAATACTTGCTCTGCACAATTTGCAAAACGATGATTTACGTAATGTTTTGAGATATTAATAGATTATGACCTGTTTAAAAACTTTCACAGCAAAAGACCTGTTTCCCCATTTTCCGCAGTAGACCTCGGCGAACGCACTTGCTCTGATTTTTAAGTCCTGGTGGAAATGTCTCGTTCCCTCTATGACGTCAGAATATGTGATGAAATACTTCTGTTTTTCACCTGAGATGGACAAATAAGGTTTAATCTCATATCCTTAAGAAACCACTCAAAGTAGAAATGAAACTTTCTACCTAATATCTAGAATTACAGCTACATGTACAATAAAGCTAACTGACACATACACAATGAAGGTCAATTTTAAATGCACTTATACAAATTACCTTTAACAGACACAGACTCTGGATTAAGAGGTGAGATTTGACAGGATCCCTCAGTGTTTGGCAGATACTGATTGAAAAATGAAAAATACAACATACAGGGTGAATGTGAAAACATAATATATAAATATAATGTAACTAAATAAGTAAAACCAAAACTGCTCAGTTAGTGAGTGCACATTCTTTTTGTATTCTAACACACCTAAACCACACCTAATCTGCTTTACAAATCTGCAGGTTGATAACAGCATCAAAAAAGACATTACCTGAGCAAAGAGAGGGGGCGAGGATGACTTCAGCATGCAGGAGTCTAGAAAAGAATCAAATATGTTTGATTAAGGTTTGTTATACAGTGGTTTCATAGCAATATCACTAGCAGTTTCATTATACGTTGGGTACCGATGAATTGTGGTTTTGCGGGTGATACGATTGTTAGAACTGCACTGTGGTTTACAAGCACAGCTGTGGTTATTTAAATCACATGTTTTGTTCTGTTTTCTTTTGCTTAACTACAGTTCACTTCATATTTAGGTTCGCCAGTTTCCTCTTTAAATTTAAATATACTTTATAATAATGCTATATGTTATGGATACTGTAGCTTCTATGACTTAAAAGAGGAAGCTAAAAGGAGGCAGTAAAATGTAAACAACCCCTATAATAGTTTCCGCCAATATATAAGTTACTTAGTTATCACTACTAACAAAACAATAAATTAGACTGTAAATGACACTTTTCAGACTCTTTTTGCCTTTTTAAATTATTTTTATTTAGTAAATTACTGTCTACAATAACTGTAGTAGCTATTTTGGCATAACCAAAAGTTAGCATGGTACTGTACATTTTTGCAAAGGGAAACATAACCCGAATTAGAGTCTTACAATGAAGATATTACCTTGAGACTGGAAAAGACTCCTGGCTCGAGTGTGACCCATCTCATCCAGAACCTTCAGCAGATCTCCTACGGTTTTATTCTGCTGGGCCCACAACCACATGAGCTCTTGGGTCGGACTTTTTCCAGCAGCCACGTACATTTCAATGCATCTCACTTCCAGCTGACTGGGAAGGATGTGAGTAGCTGTGAGGAATCAAAAATGGTGATGATCACATTTGGGGGAAAAAAAAAAAAAAAAAAAAAAAAAAAAACTCTGGCCTCAACCAACTGGAATCTGGTTTGTTGGTGGTAGACCATCTTGGACTAAATAATGACTAGTCTGAACCAATCAATGACCATCTTGCTCTGGCAGTACCAATTAATTACCAGTTTCAACCAATTATAATTTCCAGCTAATACTACAACGTTCAAAAAAAGCTTGAACAGCATTTTCCAGCGGCTATTTAACATCGACACATTCCCACATACAAGAAATATAGAGCAATTGATAAGACGGACATAGCTGAACCTACTTACAGGTAACGGTCTTACAAAGTTTTGACGGTAAAGTGCGTTTTGTTTTTTACCTAAAGCTCTCCATCCCAGACCGTCGACCCCGCTGTCCATCAGTCTACAGAAAGACCCCATCAGCACCGGCGGGACGTCGAAGAGGAAAGTCGACGTGTCTATTTTACCTGACATGATTCGCTTGTCTTGACGATAAAGGTGTGTGAAGTTTGACTAGATTGAGATGTTTCATTCCTTTCGGACTGCTGACTCTACAGTGCTCTCTTGTGTTGACAACTCTTGCTACAACACGGAAATTCCCAAACCCCACCTACTTCCTCTAAATAATTTGACTAATATAAGGCAGCATGAGAAAAGTACCAACCCATACAACAAAACAAAACACACACATAAATCAAGCAATTAACTTTGGCAAATAATTAATACATTATATACTTAATGATGATGATGATGATGATGGTGGTGATGATGATAATATTTATTATTATTACATCCTTGTATCATTTACAAATTTAATAATTTAAGAAAATATTTTATTATATATTTGTATTAGCTATTAATTTAATATATAACAATTGACAGTAAAATAAAAGGCAATAATAAAATAAGTAGCCTATACATACTGGTAAACAAAATCTAAAAAAGCAATTGATATGTGAAGATACATTTGATACAATGATACGGTTGTATCAAAACTGATACAGTTGATATGTGATTGATACTTTCTCTGTAGCCTACTACAAAAACTGTAAAAAGATGTTTTGAGTGTCTGAATCCTTCTCACTATAATCAGAGATAGAGTTTATTTACATCTCTGCAATGTACCATAGAGAGACAAGAGAATCTTAAAAGACTTAAATTCAAAGAGTTAGTGAAGATTGAGTAGGCCTAGTAGTCTAGCTTATCAAATAAACAGAAACTGTGTCAAACTATCAGTCTTAATATAGCTACTTTTAGTAAGACAATGACAGGAATGCAATTAATGTTTTACCTTGACAAACTCTATCTAGGGCTAGATGATCGCCTGATTCTCTAAACAAATACGTTTTTAATTTTTACTGTGCATTCAGAGAATCTGTGCGTCAACAAAGATCAGTTCACTTAGATATTAAAACACATACATCTTTATTTACAAAATGTCTGAAATGACAAAAGCTGGTGATTTTCAGTATGATTCACAGCATTTCAGCTTCATAGCATTATCAAATTATTAATATGACCACTTGATGTCAGTTGTGCTCATGCGCTTGAGGATCAAGGAGGCTTGTCACCGTCACAGGTTTTTCGGGAAGTCATGTGACTTTATCTTAGCGCGCGGCAGACACTGTAATGGCGCGTGATACAAACTACTTGTATTTTCTGCCAAACGCACTTCAGGCCATGAAACAAATATGACAAAATATAGAAAAACCTTGAGGATTTTACCTTTTAAATAGCCTCGTAGAAAGCTAAACTATTACTTGTCGCCTGTTTTTTTTTTTTATCCAATCACCGGCTTTGGTGCTCAGTTGCTAGGCAGACATTCATGTTTTAGGTTAGGCAAACAACTGAAACTCGCTATAATGTTGATTTAACTTCAAAGTACAGGCATTAGTACAGACTATTTGAAGCAAATAAACACAACTGTTCCATTAGGTTTTCAAAATTTTTATTTTACCCACTTAGAATTACATTTTCTCTGAAACAATGTGTCAAATTGAATCATTTATACTCATTAAATACCTTGTTTGCAGTAGTCTTAACTGTTTTAAACAGAGAATTGATTGTGTTATTTGTATTTAATTACAAAATAAAGCCCAAAATTAGGCATAAACATTGCCAATTTATTTTTACATATACAATCACCTAACTGCTACCGCTTGTACTACACAGAATTTACACATGCGCAGAGGAATGAAACCGTGAAAAGAACCCGGAAAATGATCCAAAACTTATCCAAAACATGTAGCAGCTATTTTGGTTAAATTATGCTTACTCTCATGGAGAAAAAGAATGTCAACTCAAGGAAAAGCTAAAATCGATGAATCACGGAAGTTACAAAGTCACTGTGAATAGTGCATCTTGAGCAACATTGGGTATGTAAAATTGGAACAAAAGGGTAATATGGTTTCTGTAGATGAAGAAAAAAGTCCAAAACATCAGAAATTAACCTATGAAAAGAAAAAAAAACACACCTTTATTCATTTTCACAATTCCGAAATGCCACATTTTAATGGTAGAAAAGACTTTTTTGGTATTTGCCTATATTTTTCCATTAATAATAAACAAGGTAATACTTACTGTCCTTTGTCCGGCTTTGACTGTTTTAGCTTTACATGTTGGGCTCTGGAGAAAAAACATGAGATGTTCACTAAACATGCAATGTCAAACCACAACGTATCTTCGAGAAACATACACATTACACTCACCCCAAGAATAGGCATTTGTTTTGCTCATGTGTCGAACTTTGCAGGCGTAATCTTGTCCTCTCTCGGGTGTGAATCTGACGCTCTTGGTGAGGTGAAACTGCCAGCCCTTTTCGAAGGCCAGGTCAGTCTGCTGGGTATCAGGGAGAATCTCGCCATTCTTCAGCAGTTCAATGGTGATATCAGGAGGATGGAAGCCACTCACATGGCAGATTAGGGTGTTCTCCTTTCCATACTCTCCAGGAAAATGGCTGTACACCTGGACCTTGGGACTGGCTGAAATTAGAATTTAAAATATTAGTTTACAAAGATAACATGGAAATAAATATTATTGTAACATACTTAAAATATGATAAACATAAATCACCAAATAAAAATGTATTTCAACCTTTTTGACTCTAGACAAAGGAAACTGTGAGGGAAATATTTTCTCAAAAAAACAACTTGCATCAGAATTTCGCCTCGCATGCAGTAAACAGGTAATGCAATCAATAAAAAAAATTAAAATAACTCTGTTTAGCAGTAGGTAACATACAAATGATATTTCTCAATGTTAGTCACTGTTGTTGTAGGCCCATAAAATAGAGGCTATTAATGTATTTAAACGGTGGATTTTCGATACAATAAGACCTAAATACAAATTAAACCACTTTAAGTGGCATGACGCACTTTTTTAAAACTGTCAAATTAATGCTAGGAAACATCACTTAAAAATATTGATTAAATCGTTTGACTATTATATAGATAGATACATACATAGTACTTTATGTACTTAGATAATTCCTGTGGGAAACGTCTCTTGTATATCAGAAACAATCAACAGAGTAACACAATACAATAAACAAACAACACGATACAGTATTCACATACTCATTATGAACTACTTACATGTTTTAGCTTGTACAGTGATGTACAGCACACAGAACAGGGCGAAAGTGATGATTGCTCTCATTTTTGTTGATTTAGTTGCGAGCACCAAAAAGAGTATGCTTCAGCTATCAGGTCCAAAGCGGTTAATATCGAAAGTAAACGACCAGTAACCTTAAATGCACTGTCACCACCGACACAAGCCCAGCCTTCAAAATAACAGGCAGCCAATAGCAAAATTAATACAAATTGTTACTAGGTGGATTTGATCTAGGGAGGTTATACAGACTGTGGCATCGGCCTGGCAGAAAACAATCCCTTTGGAAATACCCTAACTTAGCTAAACAATAATAAGACTCCTCCCTCTTCTTTGCCCTCATAAACATAAGCTATCCACCATTATGCAAATCGACATTGCCAAAAGTATACTGAAAAACAATATTTATAATAGTGGTAACACTTTACCATAAGGTCCCCCCAGTTAACATCAGTTAATATATTAACATAAACAAACAATGAGCAATATATTTGCTACAGTATTTATTATTATTCATCTTGTTAACATTATTAAAAATACAATTAGTTCATGTCAGCCCAGGTCCATTAAATAAAATTAACTTGTAATGCATTAGTAAATGTTGAAAAGAATATTAACTAAGATTAATAAATGTTTTAAAATGATTTTTTTTTATTGTTAGCTCATGTTAACTTATTTACCTAATGTTAACAAAGGAGAATTGAACATTAATGTAAATTGTTACCATAATAGTAAAGTGATTTGTAAATAGGCAAATATATCTTAATTTTATTTTAAAAACAAATGGTTAGTGGACTGTGTTAAATATCAGTGACAGTGTGCTACACTTGTAAAACTATTTGGTAACACTTTACAATAAGGTTCATTAGTTAACAACATTAGTTAACATTAATCTTAGTTAATGTTCATTTCAACATTTACTAATGCATTATTAAAATCTCAAGTTGTGTTTGTTAACATTAGTTCATGCACCGAATTAACATGAACTAACTATGAACGACTTTATTGTTATTAACTAACATCAACAAAGATGAATAAATAGTGTAATAAATGTATTGATCATTGTTTGTTCATGTTAGTTAATAAATTAACTAATGCTAACAAATGACACCTTATTGTAAAGTGTTACCAACTATTTTAACTTAACATTTTCACTTTAATAAATTTAAAATTACAAAACTGAGTGACAATGGTATATTTGTAGTTTTAAAAATAATAGGCTTTTATAGTATAGAACGCATTATGGATGTTAATAGATTATACAAGAGCCCCAGATGCCTTTAAATGGGGTACTGGATTACAAGAAAATGCAAATTCAGTCTATCTACTTCAAAATTTAACATTTAATTTAATGTGTTACTTGGTGTTTGTTTCTAATTTTTTTGTTAAATGTAAAATCCATTAATATCAGTTTCTTTTTGGGGCAGAGTAAAAATACGAAGAGCTAAATAAAGCATCAGCCATAGGAACGTTAAAGTTATCCCTGTTCCTCAGGCTTTTGGGTTGTATGGAATATATTGGCGAGTCAAAGAAATAAAGAAACGCATATGAATTGTGGCTTGGCCTGGATGCCAGATTCCCTGCCACAACATTCTTCATCTCAGTCTCTATGGATACTAAGCACAATATTATGACACCATGCTTTGTGTAGGTCTGTAATCCAATGTTTTAAACTGCTGGGAAAAATGTATAAAGCTCTTTATGCACTTTCTGTGCTGTCTGCTTGGAAGTGCTTTCATTTTTAGGATGCTTCCCTGTGCATTGGTTTGTTTGTGCATTTGAATGAAACCAAAGCAGATTTACCAGCCTGGGCACATTTCAGATGACTTGCCACCTTTGCAAATGATGTTTCATTTTCTGATAAATTATTAGCATACAGTGAGTCAAAACATTGCTCTAATCATGCATATCAACTCAGGTAACATTTGCTGTATGTTAAAGAAAAATAGCACAAGTTTCTTACTTGTTACGATTCAATAAATTTAACATGTCCATTATTGATTTGATGAACTATGTGGTTACTCCACTATAGCATTATACTGTTGCTACCCTATAGTACACCTATGTGAACTTGCCAATTGGTTTTATACCCTCTTATCTAATGCCGTGAAATTAATCAATGTTTGAGTGGGGCTTAAGTGCCTAAATACATTTGTGGCCCCTGTATAAACAGAAAGCGAAAGTAGATTCCAAGGCTCGAACAACATCTCCGGGAAATCATGTGATAAAGTTTGGGATTTTTTTTTTTATTGTACGCTATATTACATATACGGAAGTAAATCTCGAGATCAATGACTATTACCCAATACTGCCTCCATATCTAAACCGAAATTGAAAAACTGTAAACAAATGTCATCTGATTATCTGGGTTTTTTTTTTTTTTTTTTTTCTCTGGGGTTTTTTATTTTTTCTGTGGTCAAACCCTCAAAGTGTCTGGTACTTTTGTAGATCTGAAAATATAGGGCAGCCTGCAATGGCACACTTTTTCCCACTAGCTGTCAGCATTGTACCAGCATTGAAGGTGAAACTAAAATCATGCACAGAATTAAATCTCCAGCCAGGCAGTGAAAACTTTTGAGGAAAATGTGAAAAGTTTGAGGTTTGGACCTCAGATTTAGACTGATTTATGTCATTGTATCAAGAACTTTTATATGATTTGAACCACCAGAACTTGAAAACAAGTTCACCATAAGCTATAAAATCTAATGGTTGACTTGATCATATGACATCCTGTGATAAATATCATAAAAGCGATTTCCACCCCCCCATCAAATTCTCTGTCCAGTGTTCAGCAAATGTTCCTATCCAACACAAAGCTTAAATTGTAATTGAAGATCAATTAGCAGCCTTCAGTTAATGTCAAACAGAGGAAGTCAGGGCTCTCTGCTCAGACAGACGTTCACTCAAACGTAACACCACCTTGTTTTGACTCATTTTTGCACCTGTCTCATTTTTCATGTCTCTATCTAGAGTGTGCCACAAATCTTGAGAGTTTGCGGTGTAGCCGACTGGGACGGCTGCGCAAGCATGTGGTAGCGTTCACAACCTCATAAAGGCTGCAGACAGAGACCATAACAAAACCTTCAGGCTTTATAGGAGGGATTTTACACTTTGCACTGACAATAGAGGTGTACTTTCAGTCTATCTGTGCAAAAATAGCTATTTTCACTGCAAAAAAAACAAAAGGTTTTCTAGGCTTCTGCAGTATTAAAAATAAAAGCTCTAATAGGGGATTTTTGTAGAGATGTAATAGAAGAACTATTTTGGGATCCCCAAAGAAAGAACCTTTTTTTTTTTGTAGTGTGAATACTATTTGAATAATCTAAAGAACCTTTTGTGCAATGAAACGGTTCCACGGATGTAAAAGGTTCTTCGTGGAACTATCAATGCAAATAAAAAAACACTATATTTTTTATAAATGGAGCAATCACAAACATGCTTAGTGTCATACAAATAGTGCAGAATCTTTCATATCTCTCCTTAATTTTACATAATGGTGTTAAAAAATCCAAAAACTTTGTTTATTTTCAGATTTTGAATCTTAAGATTTTTCATTCTCAGATTTTGGACCACACCTGCGTACATCGTCGCCTAGTTTATGGTACATTGTTGCAGCTAGGGTCATAAAAAAAGTCCAGACTTCTACACTCTTAAAACTAAAGGTTCAAAAAGGAGGTTTGTAGCGATGTAACAGAATAACCATTTTGAGTTCCCTAAAGAACCTTTCACTGTGACTGAACAGTTCTTAATAGAACCATTTTTCTTAGTGTGAAGAATATTTTAATAATCTGAAGAATCTTATTCCGCTATGAAGACCTTTTTGTGCAATGGTTGTGTCAAATTTCCATGGATGTTCTTAGTGGAACCATCAATGCATAAGTTTATTTTTAAGAGTGTAGGTGTCACAAATTTGCTTAATGTGTCTTAAATATCTCTTGTTTATTTTATGATTCCTTGTTTTAAAGGTTAAAAATTCTAAAACCTATGTTGTTTAAATCAGATTTTCATCCTCAGACTGTGTAAATCTTCTCCTAGTTTATGGGAGAATGTTGCAGCTAGAGCCTTGAAAAATAGTTTTATTACATGCGGTGTTGTTGCTATAAGTGATGGAATGCAATCAAACATTTGTCGTGGAATTCTTGGAGTTACTCTAGAATTCCCAGACTTCCCAGTCGGTTCTATTAGCTTTGGGAATGAAAGCCAGATTCTGGAGTACAGGGTGGTTTAGAGAGAGATGGAGGGAGGGAGGTTCCAGCCATGCGGTTTGGTCTCCCCGCCAAGACTGTGCTTCATTAAAATGAGGTCATTTACAGAGCCAGGAAGGAAAGGGAAAGAGAGGGAGTGAAGGAATGAGACAGGCGAGTGAAAAGAGAGATAGACCCATTGAGGGAGGAGGCGGTAATGGAGGCGAGTTGGGTGGCGGGTGGAGGAAGGCGGCAAAATGAAACCAAGATGAGTCACAGAGACCAAGAACAAGAAAGAAAGAGGGAGAGGAGGAAAGGGAAATCTTTCCTCGATGACTGTGCTAGTGTGGCCGGATTGTGCGGAGCGGCACGCGAGCTCACGGCGCTGGTGACGGCGGGATGAGTCAGGACCGCCGGCGTGAGTCACTGACAGCATGACACCCGGGTCAGACACACCCTCAAACAGAAGTGCACAAACACCCATCAGTCACACAGCGTAAACAAACACACATTCATGCAGCCTGGTGCACTAAGTAGCACTCACTGCTTGAAAACCATCCATAAATACGCATTAAAGATGGAAAATCATACTCATATTTATATAGTAGAGTTAAAAACCCAGTTTAATGGGCTTACACACGTAAATGACACACTGAGGTTGAACTGAAAAAGTTTGTGTTTCAGGCTTTCAAATTATGATAGAAATATTCCAGAATACTTGATTCTGATCAGTAAGTCACAGTCTATATTTTTATATAGTGAGCAGTTAACTATGTATTTATCTCCTATAGTTTCATGTCTTTTATATTACTCTACACATTTTTTCTTGTGACATAAAATAATTTCAACTTAAATCACTATTTTATATCCATGTATTTACTTATTTGGTAATTAGCTGTATAATTAGCTGAATGCAGAGTAGCATTCAGTCAGCCGGTCATTATTGCAAAATAAACCCCTTCTGGATAATAGGAGACCCCTGACTGATTGCACATTTTTCATTACATAAGCGCCACCTGTTGAAAAAATAAATTAAAAAAAAATGTAAAAAATCCTAAATCAATTTTTTAAAGTACAGTAACAAATAAATAGTAAATTTAAATAATAAATTCTAAAAATAGTAACAGTAACAATAATATAGATTATACACTGAATAAATAATTTAAAAAATAATTCAGTCACAGTACATTAAAAACTAAATTATAATTCAACATGTATTCTTTATATATTATATGAATTTTTCTTGACCATTTACAGTTGGCTCTTACTATATATATATATATAT
>JAFVLL020020642.1:0-24401 GCA_021397915.2 Tor tambroides | reverse complement strand
GCGAATCTTTTGATCAGATCGGGACTTCGGAGTGGGTTCGCGAATCATTTTGTAAATTGAATTGAAGTCCCGATCTGAAATGATTGTTCGCGAATCTTTTGATCAGATTGGGACTTCGGAGTGGGTTCGCGAATCATTTTGTAAATTGAATTGAAGTCCCAATCTGAAATTATTGTTCGCGAATCTTTTGATCAGATCGGGACTTCGGAATGAGTTCGCGAATCATTTTGTAAATTGAAATGAAGTCCTGACCTGAAATGATTGTTCACGAATCTTTTGATCAGATCGGGACTTCGGAGTGGGTTCGCGAATCATTTTGTAAATTGAATTGAAGTCCCGATCTGAAATGATTGTTCGCGAGTCTTTTGATCAGATCGGGACTTCGGAATGAGTTCGTGAATCATTTTGTAAATTGAATTGAAGTCCCGATCAGAATTGATTGTTCGCGAATCTTTTGATCAGATTGGGACTTCGGAGTGGGTTCGCGAATCATTTTGTAAATTGAATTGAAGTCCCGATCAGAATTGATTGTTCACGAATCTTTTGATCAGATTGAGATTTCGGAGTGGGTTCGCGAATCATTTTGTAAATTGAATTGAAGTCCCGATCAGAATTGATTGTTCGCGAATCTTTTGATCAGATTGAGATTTCGGAGTGGGTTCGCGAATCATTTTGTAAATTGAATTGAAGTCCCGATCTGAAATGATTGTTCGCGAATCTTTTGATCAGATCTGGACTTCGGATCGCGTATTGCGAATATTTTTTCTGATTTCTTTTTTATTAAACAGAACAAAACATCAAGACATTAATGCAGTACAGTTGTAAAAAACAAAACAAAGAAACAGAAAGAAATAATACACAAATACAAATCCCTTAAGAAAATTAACCATGGTTTTATTACAGTAAAACTGTAGTAACCATGTTTTTTTTTTAATAATCACAGTTTTACTACAAATACCATAGTTAAACTATGATTAGTGTAGCAAAACCATGGTCAATTTGTAGTTACCATGGTTTAACTTAACCATGTTTTTTTTCACATTAAGAGAACACACAGGATGAATATAGAGATGCAGTTTTCACTGCTTTAGGATTAACAGAACTTTGGATCGTTTCAATATCCTTGTCTAGATAAGCTTTGAATAATGAAAAGAGAGGTTTAGAGTCAGATTTTTGTTTACATATGTGAAATTTAGCTAGCAGGAAACAAATTAAGTTATAGGCCTATTTTCTTATATTCTCTTTCGAGTAGTCAAACAATCCAAAGAAAACGTCTATACAAAATCTATCCAATTTATGTATTTATAGATTTATATATAAATGTAACATCTGAGATCTTCATTTAGTCTCTAAAGCTTTGGGCAGGATCATGTTTATGGATGAACCAGAGAATGTTTTGTGCTCTTGGACACACATTAAGTCGAATGTCAGGAAATCAAAGCTGAATGTTCATTTCCTCTTTGTGTTCATTCTTTTGGCTTGATGTTTTGTTTCTCTGCATTAGCATAAAGCCTAATGCTGGGAGATGAGCAGTCATTAAAGTTTAATGGCATTGCGTTTGGTCAGTTGTGTAGCTGCAAGCAGCCGTAAGAGACTGAGACAGAATTAAAGCTGTGTTTTTAGTGGTAAAGAAAGTAAAAGATGTGCTTCCTTTTTAGGGGCATGAAACACAAACGAGGGTCATCTGTCCTCATATCAACAAATCTGACAACAAATTGCATAATGCTTAAAAATGTAAAGGTATATTATAATGTTTTTCACTGAACTAATTAACTATTTCACTAGTTAATCATGTTTTTAATGCATTTTAATTAAGGACTGTGCATTAAAGCTATGTGACAGTTATTCACAGGAACAGGCAACTGATTATTAGTCGTTATGAATGCATTTGAATGTCTGTGTAATGCATTATATACACAGGCTTGTGGTTGCAGTGTCAGCGTAAGGTCTGTTTGGGCTAATGATCACATATGATGTGTGTTGTAGTCGACAGCGCTCTGATGACCCACACGCCGCGAGCAGCTGAAATCTGCGGCAGCTCCCATATGGCATTTCTGCAGGACGCCAACACTGTAGTGCAAACCCAGCAGAAACCTGATCAAGAGATTCACATTTACCTCCAGTGTGTGTGTGTGTGTGTGTGTGTGTGTGTTCTGGGATGGCAGCCCATTACAGCCCCTCTGACTGAGCTGATGGAGGTACAGATATTATAGAGCCATGAGCCTCTTTCAGTAAAAGACCAGACACTAATGAAATTAAAAAACAAGACATGCGGTCACAGAGGCCAGAGCGCTTTTCAACATCGTTTTCCAGGCTATACAAATTCTGCTGTTATTTATGGCTGCTCTAGGCAGGTCATGTGCTCAGGCATTTGGAGATAAGCAGACTGATGGTTGTGGATATAATATATATATATATATATATATATATATATATACACACACACACACACACACTGTATCTTATTTATATTATATATTTAGATATATTAAATTTTAGATTTATATTTATATCTTGTTTGAATTGAAAATTTTGATTTGAACATAAAAATTTTAAACTATATATTTTTTAGATTTTTATTTTATATATTTAAATTTTCGGAATTTTTCTGATGGAAATGTACAAATTAATTTCTATATATTTTTATATATCATCTCTATTCTTTATTTATATAGAGAGAGATATAAGTGTGTGTTTTCTCTACAGTTTAAATGTTTGTGGTTGGTAAGATTTTTTAAATGTTTTTGAATAAATGTCTCTTAATGCTCACCAAGGCTGCATTTATTTGATCAAAAATACAGTAAAATGTTAAATATTATTACAATTTAAAATAACTGTTCTCTATGTGAATATATTGTAAAATGTATAATTTATTTCTCTGATGAAAGCTGAATTTTCAGCATCATTACTCCAGTCTTCAGTGTCACATGATCTTCAGAAATCATTCTAATATGCTGATTTGCTGCTCAAGAAACATTTCTGATTATTATCGATGTGGAAAACAGTTGTGCTGCTTCATATTTTTGTGATACATTTTATTTGACTCTTTGATGAATAGAAAGTTCAAAAGAACAGCATTTATTTGAAATAGAAGTCTTTTGTAACATTATAAATGTCTTTACTGTCACTTTTTATCAGTATAATGCAGCCTTGCTGAATAAAAATATTAATTTCTTATCTTATTGACTCCAAACTTTTATATACTGTATATTAGCCTACATTCTATATATTTTACATTTTATTACATATAACATGTATATGTAATTTATACGTAACTTAGATGAAAATAGAAGGAAAAAGCACAAAAAAATATGTTTTAGGACATATACTATTATGGTACTTTTTGAAATCGTTCGGTACCATGGTATCACCGTCTCTCTCTCTCACTTCCTGTGGCTGATCTTCATGCAGTGTTTCCTCCAGAGCTGAAGGCTTTGAGTTTTCCTGCAGTGATCTGGTTTTCCTAATGCGTGTGGACAGTCCACAGACCTCTGGAGATTCCTGTGAGTGAAGCTGCAGCATTAGCGTGATCATGCGTGACGCTAGTGTGTGTGTGTGTGTGTGTGTGACCCTGGGCTCCGTGTCAAACACCCCCACTTCATCACAGACGCTCTTCTGACCCCAAACACCGTCAGGAACCCTGCTGTGATTCAGGCATACACATACCCACTCTCAACTGTTGCTCTGTGTCATGTCTGCTGAATGAAATCAGTCCGTGTTTCTTACTCATTTTGAGCTGCTGATTACAAAAATAGTGGCTGTTTCACACTTTCTCACAAAATATCATGCGTTTCGTAGCATTTTTGCTTTCGATGACCATTTATTTGTTGAAGAAGTCTTGTATTCTTCCTTAATCAGCAGAAGAACAGCCATAAACACATAATTCCTGTCTGAATCTGAGCCAGATTACAATTGTTTGTTCAATTCTCTGCCCATTTTCACGTGGTGATTATTAATCATATGGTTTAACTTAACCATGTTTTTTTTTTCATATTAAGAGGACACATAGGATGAATATAGAGATGCAGTTTTCACTGCTTTAGGATTAACAGAACTTTGGATCGTTTCAATATCCTTGTCTAGATTATCTTGAATTATGATTGGTGATTATGATGTTTTCTACTGTTTTCTACTATGTCTGTGTTTTACTGCATCCAAACAGTGGCAGAAAATGACAGATTTTATGGAAACAAAAATATTCGTTTATTTAAAAAACTTGTGTTTATGAAAAGTTTTTTTTTTTTTTACATTAAATTGAGTATTTGAACATGTTTTCCCACTACTTTGCAGATTGTAAGTTAAATTAGATATTTTAAATCCTTATTTTTTACTACTTTTTGACATTTGATTGCTTTTTTATTTTAAAAAGTGCATTAAAGCTGATACATATTTAAAATATTATATATAAAAAAAACTTCATTTTTTTTTGTGAAAAAATATGTGGTAAAAGAAATATTTAATTCAGATTTTTGAACTCAACATCAGCAAATTGGTAATATTACGCCTTTTTGCAAATCAGCTCAATTTTATATATATATATATATATATTTATTTATTTTATATATTTAAGTGTTCTGATGGTCTTACAACTAAAAAACTGAACAAATTAATCTGTATATATATAATACAAGTTTTGGGTGAATAAGACTTTTTAATGTTTTTGAAAGAAGTCCAAGGCTGCATTTATTTGATCAAAAATCAGTAAAAACCATAAAGCACCCCCCCCAAAAAAACAGTATTCATGTGATCAAAGCTGAATTTTCAGCATCATTACTCCAGTCTTCAGTATCACATGATCCTTCAGAAATCATTTATTGGCATGTTCGTTGTGTATTCATATTCAAAACACAACACGAACCATGATTCCTCCTTCATATGTGTGTCTGTGGGGTTTTTCTGGTCCAGCAGGTGAAGATCTTGCTCTGATCATCACACCTCAGCTCAACACGTTTGAGCCGCACACTGAATTATCATCAGAATTAGCATCTTCCATCCGTCCCTCTGGAATCAGAACGTTCCCTCATGCCTGGTTGCCATGGAGATCTTTTTGGTCTTCAGTACGGAGCTACTTGTTGATGCCCTCATGAAAACGGTAAACAGTTTTTGTTGTTAATTTTGTTCACTCAGATTGTTTTGAACATTGATCGTAAGTGAAAACCAAAAATAGTTGTTTTCATGAAGCATTTGAAACTGATATAAACCGAGAGTTAGGTGTGTGTGTGTGTGGGTGTGGCTGTGGTTGTGTGTGTGTGTGTGTGTGTGTGTTGAGTCATCTGCTAATGGATGAGGAGAGAGTGAAAGAGGGAATAAAATCTTGATAGAAACAGGAGAATTTTAATGTTCAGACTCTGCTCTTTTATAATACATTGGGGTTTAATGGAAATTCTTAGTCATGCTTCATTCAAGAATCAATTTCTCAGATGTTTCTTCTAAAATTCCTTTAGAAGGTTATAAACATAAACACAAATGAGTCACTACACTCAACAAAAATGGATTTTGAAACAATTTTCTACTATCACTTCAATCTTATTTCACAAGTTATACAAAGAAACTGAAAATAACATGAAATTGTTGTATGTTCTGTGGTCACATCAATAATCTTAATTATGAGCAATAATGATGCAAACACATTTTTTTCCAGCATGTTTATTTTTGGCATCCACTATTAGACTCTTAGCAACAGAAATAACAGATTGCATGTTGAAGAAACAGGCCTCGTCTGCTCTGATATTTCCCTCGTCTGAGTCTTTTATGTCGTGCAATAACAGAAGCGATCCTCACCTGCTGAGAAACACCAGCGGCCTTCAGCAGCACTGTGTGGATGTGAAGAGAAGAAGAGTTCACTTTCTCCTGTGCTCGTCACGACTCCTCCACAGCCCACGCACATCAAATAAAGCGCTTCAAATGCACATACTGGCCGTGGGAATTTTCTTTTGATGAAAGTATTTTTAGTGCGTTGTGGCATCACAATCGCCAGAGGCACCGCGTCGCTCAAGCACACCGTGAACACAGTGCACTTCAACATCTGCTTGCTTTTCTGTCTCACTTATTTCTCATTCCCTCTGTCTGTTTTTTCTCTCAGGCTCTCCATTTCTCTCTGTAGGACTGACCTGCACTCTAAAAATGATTTTTTTTTTGAAGTTGTAAATAAAATAAAGATTATTGGAGTATTTTTTTACAAGATGCACGTTGTTTGTGCCAGGGTTGCTATAGTTAACTAAAACTAAAACTATAAAAAAAAAAACGTTTTACTTGAAATAAACATAATACTTGCAATAAAATACATGTTAACTGAAATAAAATATAAACAGAAATATTTTAGTTCAGCTAGTTCCCGAGAACACAAAATAACTAAATCTACAAATGAAATAAAAACATAAAAATAAACTCAAATGAGTTTCTTCACTGAACAAAATTTGAAACAGTTTTCCACTATTATTTTAAACTTAATTCACAAGTAATTGCATAGAAACGGCAAAATAACATTGAATTAAACATTCAATTAGAAAGCAGAAAAACTGAAATTGAAATAGTGAAATAGTATTTTCTTTTAAACATACTCCAGTAATCTTTGTTTTCCTTACAAGAAACAAATTATTGTGATGTACTAAAATAATTAAATCTAAAACTGAAATAAAATTAATAAAAACTATATAGGCATAAAAATATAAATATAATAATATCTATAAAATTTATATAGATATAAAAAAACTAATAAAAATGCCAAACAAACAAAAAATTAAAATTAAAGAGAAAATATCAAATTAGAAACAAATTAAAACTATAATAATACACTGTTTTGAAACAATTAAAAAAAAATAAAAATGAACAATACGAACAAAAAACAAACAAAAATTAAAAAAACAGAAAATATTCAAATAAAAACTAATTGAAACTATTAATGAAAAACTATAATATCTCAATTACACTAAAATAACACTGGTATGAAATATAAGACATGATGTTAAAAATAAAACAAACATGAACAAACAAAAGCTGATGAACAAATGAGGTTAGCATGTTTTTCACAATGAGTTCAGGTCATATTAAAGTCTGTCTATCCATCATTAAGAGTGTTTGTGTGTCTGTAATCAGGTCATTATTCACACGAATGAGAGTTTTGATGGATAATATCATCTGTTGTGTTGCAGCCATATTGATCAGCGTTTCCTGCTCTTTCCAGCACAGATTCAACGCCAAGTAGGTCACCAACACGCCTCCATGTTCCTTATAAATGAATAATATCTTTAGAGTACAAAAAAACTCTTGCTATTAATGACTGTCTGAAGATGCCATTGTTTTTATCTGACAGTTCATCGTTTTTGTTTCCTGTTCTGTGTTTTTGTAATCAAAAGAATTGTTTTTCTTTTAAGATATATAATGAACTATATTATTTATTTCTTTATTTCATCTTTATTTGACCCTCTAACTCTAGCACTCTGAATTCTAATTCTATTTTATCTATTTGTTGACTTGACCATTTAACACTTGCTCTCTCTCTTCATTTTCTAACTGCTTGTTTTCTTTAAAAACACTAGCTGCCTCTATTCTTTTTCTATTTGTTTATGTTTTGTTATATATATATATATATATATATATATATATATATAAACCTTGCTATGTGTACTGTGTTAGGCTAATTGAGACTTGCCATAGCACTTGCATATTATTGCTCTTTTGTTTTGTTTTGATCATCATTTGTAAGTTGCTTTGCATAAAAGCATCTGCTAAAGACTAAATGTAAATATTAGTAGTCAGTAAGCTCTTAGATGTCTTTAGACTTGGAACATAATGCAAAAGTGATTTGCATTATATTTTTAGTTGCATTATATTTATAATTCTATGATAATAATATTTTACTTTACTTTACTTTTAGTCATTTAGCAGACGCTTTTATCCAAAGCGACTTACAAATAAGAAAAAGTAACAAATAAAAGTCAAAACTCTGTAAATACTATATAAACACACACATTTAAGAAAATAAAGAAATTAAATAAAAATGAAAAATGCATACAACATTTCAAAAACTAAACATTTAAATGAAAACAAAAAAAGTAAAGCTGAAAACAATTTAAAATATTAAAACAACAAAAGGTATGAGTATAATAATGCTTCTAACATAACACTAAGCCAAACACCAAAAAACAACGACGTGTATGTACAGCCACACACATATACATATACATACATATAAAAATAAATGCAATATATATATTATTTCATTTCCATGTAGTATGAAGTACTAAAATAACTAAAATTAAATAAAACTATAACTTAATAAACAACCAATACAGACATCAACACTGAGCCAAACATACTTGTTTTAAAAACAGCAACAACAACTTACTAACACATAGTAAGAAATGGTTATAAAAACTGATACAAAAGTGAAACAAGTAAAGAGGAAAAATTAAAGTGATACTTATATCCTTTGTCGGTGTCCCTGCCCGGTGGAGTCGCACGGTGGAGTCGCACGGTAGAGTCGATGGTCTTTACTCTTCGGTCTTCACACGACCGCTGCCGCGGTAAACTAAGCTTTTTATACCCATCTAACAAAACACTACTCCAATTCAGCTGCACACACTTTCCTGTTAATGCAACAAATTGCTAAGCAAGCGCCCGACACTGACAAGGGACGCGATGCAGTACGAGACCAAACGCGATTTCAGCACGTCTCCACACAGTAAACAAAACAAGCGTTTCCTAGCAACGACAACTGCGCTAAACACTAATGAGACAAGTAAATACACTTACGAGCTGATTTTAACCTCCGCTGAGAAACTGCTTCTCTCAAAGAGTATTATTTTACACTGTCTTCTGCTGGCGCTTGAACACACTTT
Source organism: Tor tambroides (assembly GCA_021397915.2). Taxonomy (NCBI): domain Eukaryota; kingdom Metazoa; phylum Chordata; class Actinopteri; order Cypriniformes; family Cyprinidae; genus Tor; species Tor tambroides. Next base: position 15,561 of record JAFVLL020020642.1, on the reverse strand, counting down.
CCTGTTAATTGCAACAAATTGCTAAGCAAGCGCCCGACACTGACAAGGGACGCGATGCAGTACGAGACCAAACGCGATTTCAGCACGTCTCCACACAGTAATATGATAATATATAATATGATCATTTTGTGATGCTTTGGGAGTTTATATGGAAGAGTGGTCAGGATACTCTAAAGAATTTGAAGAAAGTCATACAGGTTTGGAATAACAATGAGGGTTAATGAGTAAATGATGACAATTTTTATTTTTATTCTTTTAGTTATTTTTTCTCTCTATTAAACAATTTTTAATTGCATCCACTCTTCATTCACTCAGTTTATCTGCCAAGTTTAATCTTAACACAAACTTTTTGGCAGCATATGGCATTATTACTTGAGTCTCCAGTAGCATCTAAAAACGTCTGCAAACTCAGCCGATGAAAATATAAAAACAGTTGCAGACGCTGCCACCCACTCCGGTCTGGTCCGGTCCGTCAGCATTTGTGTTCCAGCTCTGTAATTAGACTTCTGTTTGACAGCAGACAGCCAGAAAACATGGCAGCCAGACCCTTAGTCCGCCGGAATTGTTTACTGTGCCTTTGTTTATACCTTTTTAATGTGGTGAGACAAATTTGGATGATAAATTTGGGCCTGACAGTCCTGGATTCCCTGGTAAACAACCAAGAACTAAATGTGGCCTTTGTTAATTTTTCCAGATGAAACCCTTAAAGAAGTCAAAGACATTTACTAAATTTACATTTTTGGTGTGTACGGATTTTCGGGGTAATGCATTGATTTTGCTGGGATCAAACAAATCATTTGTTCGCCATTTTGAAATGCTTTGAATAATTGGGTCAAAAATTGGCAGAGATCATCGACAACATGTATTGAAGTTACCAGAGAAATTTTAAGACAGCGCCACCTTGTGTTCAGAATATATAGGGTTTCATACAAAAGCACAATTAAAATAAAAGTAATTCTTGACTTATCATTTTGACTTGGCTATATGGTTCTTTTTAGAGATTATAATAATATTATAGGTTTTTCCGATTTGTTCTTTGATTCCTCTGAGGTTTTGGTTCTTCTACAGGCAGCTCATGAACACTGTTTCTGTTTTGTAGCTGTATTATGTTTGTTTCAGTGTTTACTGAGACTCAGCAAGCATGTTGTGACTGTTTAAAAGCATTTTTGCTCTGCAAAAACACCATTAATGCGAGGTGCGTGTGCCGTGATGTGTTCTAGCAGCTTTAAAACATTTGACTCCATTTGCATGTGCTGAATACAAAACACTCTGTCCTGCATAGTGCTGTTTCATAATGAATCCTGATTTAAAAACACTTCAGAAATAAAGCGAGCTGAATTCATTCTTCTCAACTTTAGTCCTTTTCTTTTAGTAGCTTAGTGTTTTTAGTCATTTCCTTCAAAGCGATCAAGTTAGTCTTGAGTTATTGGCCTTTCTTTCATGTCTGATTTGAGATGAACCAAAAATTGGTGACTAAATGAGATTTTGGTAACGCTTTACACTTTTCATTATAGATACTTATGGAAGCTTGTTTCTGCCACTGAATAAAAAAATAAAAAAGTAAATTGTGATTTTTTTTATCTCACAATTTTTTTTTCTTTCAATTCTGACTTTTTATTCGCAATTCTGAGATATTGTGAGATATAAACTCCCAGTTGCGAATTATAAAGTCCAATTCGGGGAAAAAAGACGGACTATTTTCTTATGACTTTACATCATGCAATTCTGATTTTAAAACTTGCAGTTGCAAGTTTATATCTCACAATTCTGAGAGAAAAGGAGGAAAAAATGTCAGAATTGCGAGATGTAAAGGTAGATGCCTACAATAGTTTACATGATCTGACAATAAAAACACAATCTTAGTTAATGTTAATTTCGACATATATGTCATTAAAGCATTGCTCATTATTAGTTATGGATTAACTAATGTTAACTAATGGGACTACATGGATGTTTATTAAAATGTGTGTAAATCATGTAAAATGTTACTTGGAACACATTAGGACATAAAAGATTTGAGAAAATAAGTCGCACTTCCTAAAACTACAGTAAATGATGACACAGTTTTCACTTTTAGCTGAACTGAGCACATGGTCCATCCACGATCAATAGAGCAGCGTGAACATTCGTCAAAACGTCTCCTTTTGTGATCCATGGAAAGCCACATTGGTTTGAAATGAGTAAATAACGATCATTTTCATTTTCAGATGAGCTATTTCCTTTTACACGAATGCAATCTCTCTGTCCCTTTCATTATAGCTCAATGTAGAGATGATGGTTCTGCCTCTGAACATAAGAAGAGAAGCGATATTACCACAGTCTATCAGCACAAAGATGATAGAAACTATGTGTCATCACTGAGAAACCCATCAGTGTTTGAAGCACACATACACACAGAGCTATGTCAGCCCCTTTGGGGTGGGTTTCCCTCCTCCACTCACGACTCACGCTGCAAACCTGTCATGTGTCTCCAGACGGCCAATCAGACGCTGCAGAGCGGGGATTCCGTATGTGTGGGAGTAAAAGCTTCAGCTAAATGACACATTAGAGCTTAACGCAGTAACGCACTTCACCATTAACCTCCATATATGGTTATATGAGGAAATGGAGCTCAGAATCAAATCCTATTTAAAGATGATGTGGGTAGCATATTGAGAGCATTTACACACAAAAATCACAATGCTCATACTCAGGGTTAGAACAAATCTTTAACCATTTTACTTGGGCAACCACAGAGCACCTTAGCAAGACCATAGCGATGCATACTGTTACTTGGAACACCCTAACAACTGCTTAGCTACGCCCTGGCAACCACCCTCATCACCCTGGAATTGTGGCAGCAACTTTTATACAGGCAAACACCTTTAATATTTTTTTGCGGATAAGATACTAAATATTTCAGTATTTAATCTGAAAAGAAAGGATGCAGATAAAAATAAAGGATATTTTGTTATTCTGAAGAATAAAAACTATATTTTTACATGTTATGTATCCAGAATTCTGATTCTAGCGTTTATCAGTGGTATTGTTATTATAATTTTTTTGTTAGGTGTTCTGAGTAGTTCTATTGTGTTGCTTTGTGGTTGCTAGGTGTTCTGAGTGGTTCTATTGTGTTGCTATGTGGTTGCTAGGTGTTCTGAGTGGTTGCCAGGGCATTGCTATGTGGCTGCTAGGTGTTCTGAAGGGTTTTTATTGTTGGTATGTGGTTGCTATATGATCTGAGTGATTTTATTGTGTTGCTATGTGGTTGTTAGGTGTTCTGAGTGGTTGCCAGGGCATTGCTATGTGGTTGCTAGGTGTTCTGAAGTGGGGGGGTTTTTGTTGTTGCTATGTGTTCTGAGTGGTTTTAATGTGTTGTTAAGTGGTTTCTAGGTGTTCTGAGTGGTTGCCAGGGTGTTGCTATGTGGTTGCTAGGTGTTCTGATGGGTTTCATTGTTGCTATGTGGTTGCCAAGGTGTTCTGAGTGTTTTTATTGTGTTGCCAGGTGTTTGCTAAGGTGTTCCAAAGTTGTTTTTTTATTATTGTTGCTATGTGGTTGCTAAGGTGTTTAAGTGTTTTTATTGTGTTACATTGTGGTTGCTAAGGTATTCATAGTGCTTTTTTTATTGTTGCTATGTGGTTGCTAGGTGTTCTAAATTGTTGCCAGGGCGTTGCTATGTGGTTGCTAGGTGTTCTAAATGGTTGCCAGGGCATTTCTATGTGGTTGCTATGGATGCCAGGGCATTACTATGTGGTTGCTAGGTGTTTTAAGTTTTTCATTGCTTGCTAGGTGGTTACTAGGTGTTCTGAGTGGTTGCCAGGGCATTGCTATGTGATTGCTAAGGTGTTCCGAAGGGTTTTTGTTGTTGCTATGTGGTTGCTAAGGTGGTTTAAATGTTTTTATTGTGTTACTTTGTGGTTGCTAAGGTATTCAGAGTGGTTTTATTGTGTTGCTATGTGGTTGCTAAGGTATTCAGAGTGGTTTTATTGTGTTGCTATGTGGCTGCTAAGGTGTTATGAGTGTTTTTATGGTATTGCTAGGTGGTTGCTAGGGTGTTTTGGGTGGTTGATACGTGTTTGCTATGATCTTATGGTCTGTAAACATGACTTGTGTCCTTCAATATTTATTCATTGATTTGTTTTCACCTGTTTTCTGGTGAAAATTGTGCATCTGATCACTTAGTAAAGTAAAACATGATTTGAGGGGATTTACAAATGCTGTGGAGGAAGAGAGAGCGTTATAGTCCTGATTTCTTCTCACACACACACACACACACACACACAGGCTTCTGCTCGGTGGAGAAAAAAGCCAATTAACATCAATGTCAGCAGTCATTTATTACCCGCAGAGGTAAACTGAGATGACAGCGAGAGGAAGCTCTACCTCCTCTAACGCTCACTCTTTCTCACTCTTTCTCTCGGTTTCTCTCTGTGTTTCTCTTCTCCTCACCAGTGATGCAGCAGACGATCGTGTGCCGAATGCTGACGGCTTTTCCAGCTCATTGTTCCTCAGATCTCACGTTATATTGACAGAGCCGCACCTGATGTCTGCAAACACACACCCACACCTGTGCCAGGTGTTTGACGGCACGTCCTTGACCCGAGACGACAACTACACCCGTCTGACAACACCAGATCTGTCAACAGGTGAACTAAACGAATCTTCATATAAATAATGTGATTCTGGTTCCTCAGTTTTAATAATTATAAATAGTTGTAGTTGTTTTGGATTACTGGATAAGGATTAGTATACGCTATACCATTAAAAGTTTGGAATAATTTAGATTTTTTTTAATGCTCTGAAAGAAGTCTCTTTTGCTCATCAAGGCTGCATTTATTTGATGAAAATTACTGTAAAATTTGTGAAATATTATTATAATTTCAAATAACTGTTTTCTATATGAATATATGTTAAAATGTAATTCATTGCTGCGATCAAAGCTGAATTTTCAGCATCATTACTCCAATCTTCAGTGTTACATGATCCTTCAGAAATCATGCTAATATGCTGATTTGCTGCTCAAGAAACATTTCTGATTATTATCAATGTTGAAACCAGTTGTGCTGCTCAATATTTTTGAGGAAACCATGAAAGGGTCAATAATATTTAAAAGATGAAATTAATACTTTTATTAAGCAAGTATGCATTAAATTGATTAGAAGTGACAATAAAGACATTTATAATGTTAAAAAGATTTCTATTTCAAATAAATGCTTTTCTCTTGAGTTTTCTATTCACCAAAGAATCCTGAAAAATAAAATGTATCAGTTTCCACAAAAATATTGGGCAGCACAACTGTTTTCAACATTGATAATAATCAGAAATGTTTCTTGAGCAGCAAATCAGCATATTAGCATGATTTCTGGAGGATCATGTAACACTGAAGACTGAATCAATTAGACTTCACAATATATTCACATAGAAAACAGCTATTTTAAATTCTAATGTTGTTTCAAAAATTGATTCAAGAATGCAGCCTTGATGAGACTTCTTTTAACAAACCTCAATAAACTTAATTATTATATAACATTTAACTGGTACTGTAAGACTGATGAATTGAAAACATTGAAACAACATACAGTTAATTGTCCTTCACCATAAAGCATGTCAGTGTGGCATCTGACCGAACTATGATCGCTTCATTTACCACAGTAAAAAATCACATGCGACAGAAACACAGCAACAGTTTAGGCATCACAGAGATGACTGACACATGAGACAACACCTGCCCACTCCTGTCCGCTCGTGTTGTCACACCTGTCATGTGACCGCCGGGTCGCTGCAGCACTAGACAGGTCATTTGTGGAAATGTGGAGATGTTCACGTGAGCGTTTGCACGGCTGGGCTATGAAAGGGCCGCTCGCTTGTCTATTCATGCTCAGATAAGAGCTGTAAGCGTGACGGCCGAACCCTGAGGTGAAAACAGATGCTATTCACGAGCAACACAACCGAGAGACAGAAATGGAGATAAATATAGTCTATAGTCCAGAATAAAGAGGAGAAACAACTGAGGTATTGAAGAGATTGTTTTCTTCCTACAGTCCAAAGTGAAGTGAATTAGTTCAAGCGGGGAGGCACTTGAAAATAACATCCGCCGATGGACGTCATTCATTAGGGCTTTCAGGCTTTCAAGCACACACACATTCATGTCACATTCACGCCGCATTTCCGTCTCTGAAAGCGTCCGTGTGTCTCACGAATCTCTTTCACACACACACACGCGGTCGGCAGCAGGTCTGCGCTCGCTGTCGGAAGCTCAAATGATGAAAGGGACGCAAATCCATCCTTTGAATAATTCACAGAGGGCAGTTCAGCATTATATTGGCTTTCTCGGCCTTGAGTGAAACGATTCCTCTGAGTGTTTCCCTGCCAGATAAAATCCACAGGCAAAGACAGGGAATTCCCACACAGATCCATCATGATTGTCATTAAGCATCACACATATACACTAGCGTTCAAAACTATGGGCTTTGTAAGATTTTTAAAACACTTTAAAGTCTCTTCTGCTCACCAAGGCTGCATTTATTTGATTAAAAATACAGTAAAATCAGTAAAATTGTGAAATATTATTGCAATTCGAAATATCTGTTTTCTATATAAATTTATTTCATAATATAATTTATTCCTGTGATCAAATCTGAATTTTCAGCTTCATTTCTTCAGTGTCACGTGATTCTTCAGAAATCATTCTAATATGCTGATTTGCTGCTCAAGAAACACTTCTGATTATTATTATGTTGAAAACAGTTGTGCTGCGTCATATTTTTGTGGAAGCCATGATACATTTTATTTTTCAGGATTCTTTGATAGCATTTATTTGAAATATAAATCTTAAATAATAAATAATATAAATGTCTTTACTGACCCCAGAAATGAACTGCAATTCATAGAGATGAGATGCATTTTTTGTGTATATGGCTGTTTTATAAATTATAGGAAATTGTCAGACATTTACATTTAGAATCATTTAAACGCACGTTTTTATTAATGAGGTCCTTGGTTTCCAAACAGGTTTTCAAAGAAATGTCCCTCCCACTTCCCATTTAGCTCCGCCCCCTGCCTGCCGTTGATTTAACTAGACTAAATTCACACATCTCATTTCTCCTTTGACCTTTGACCCGTGCTGCACTGATTACAGCTTTGGCACACTAAAACCCAGCTCTGTGTTTCACAGATAGCATTGGGGACAAACACTCACAGTAAGAACAGCACTTAAGGAGGATGGGAAATGTTACCGCTGACTGAGAGGCTAAAATCAGCCGCTCTCTGGGTCAGACTGAGAGAGATAGAGGAGATGGCAAGGTTAATTACATCAGACAGCCAGAGAAAAATAGAGCATGTGTGGAGGCTCACCGTAAGAAGTCCTTTCTCCAGGTCCAGCCAATGTCAGCGTTTCCTATTTCTTCTATATTTATAATAAAGTAATAAGTCACCAAGACTACAATTACTGTGGTTTTTACCATTAAGGAGGCTTTAGGTTCTCTGCCTACCAACAGCAAGCTTTAAAGGAATAGTTCACCCAAAAAATGAAAATTGGCTGAAAATGTATTCACTCTCAGGCCATTCAAAATGTAGATGAGTTTGTTTCTTCATCAGATTTGGAGAAATGTAGCATTCCATCACTTGCTCACCAATGGATGCTCTGAAGTGAATGGGTGCCGTCAGAATGAGAGTCCAAACTGCTGATAAAAACACCACAATAATCCACAAGTAATCCACACCACTCCCGTCCATCAGTTAATGTCTTGAGAAGACAAAAGCTGCGTGTTCCTGAGAAATAAATCCATCATTAAGATGCTTTTAAATAAAATATGAATCCATAATCCATAATAAGGCTTCCTCAAATGAAAAAGTCAATCTCCTGTTTTCTCTCACATTAAAATCCAGCCACATATTTATTCAGAGCTGTTTTTGGCTTGTAAACGGTGCATGATCTGTGCAAATTTTTCTCCCGATTCAGGCCAGATGACTTTTTCACTGAAGAAAGCGTTATTATGGATAGAGAACTCATATTTTAGCCAGAAGAAACCATTTAAAAGTTGAAATGTCTTAATGATGGATTTGTTTCTTATAAACACACAGCTTTTGTCTTCTCAAGATGTTAACTGATGGACTGGAGTGGTGTGGATTACTTAAAGATTATTGTGATGTATTTATCAGCTGTTTAGACTCTCATTCTGATGGCACCCATTCACTGCAGAAGTGATGGAATGCTACATTTCCCCAAAACTGATGAAGAAACAAACTCAACTACATCTTGGATGGCCTGAGGGTGAGTAAGTTTTCAGCAAATTTTCATTTTTGGGTGAACTAGGCTATTCCTTTAAGTGAGGAGTTATCAAAGAAGGTAAGTAACGTGTTCTGAAGTTCAAAGCAGGTCTGTGTGTCTGAAAACTGCTTTTGACTGTGCTGTAATGAGCAGCATAATTTCTGAAAGTTTGCATGCAGAAAGTGAATGTTTTGGCAGACAGTGGAGAATTTAAACAGGCACCAATTACACCCTTCCCATCCACCCACAGAGGTCTTCAGCATCACCCGCAGGTGTGTGTTTTATCAGCAAGCAGGAACAGTTTCTCTCTCGCTCACACACACACACGCACACACATTACTAACAGCTCCCTGTTTTCCAGGTTATTTGCATGAAATTAGACGCCCACTGATGCACGTAATTGCATATCAATTAAAACCAATATTACATGTCCAGATAATAATGTAGAGAGATTTCAGAACATTGTGTTGATATTTACAAAACTTTACTTTTTTCAGTGCTGGAAAATGTACCATGATACAGGCATATCTATTTACCTATATGTGTGTGTGTGTGTGTGTGTGTGTGTGTGTGTGTGTGTGTGTGTGTGTGTGTGAATTTATTGGATGTTCAGTGGTAATTTGAGCCCTTTAGATGTTTTTGTTAGTTTTCCTTCAGTCAAATGATGTTTGTAGATGATCTGATCATCATTTTCTCACTCAAGGGACCGCTTGATTTCTGTCTCACAAACCTTTGCTCCAGGCTCTGATCAATATGTCATCTCCATGGCAAGATGCCGTCCTCTCACACTCACAGGAAAAGTCTTAAGTGTATTAGAGGTGGAGTTATTCAAATCAAAGGGAGCATGCTAATTATTATAGGGTCACTAGTGAAACCACAGCTATCTGGAAATATGTATGCATGTGAGCACAATATTGAGCACAATTAAGTTTTTATTGAATTGTTTTGAATATCCATGTGCATATACTGAATCACATCCGTGTGCAGTATTAAATTACATTATGTGTAGTGATAGACCAATATATTATTACCAGTGTGTCTATATATACATTTCTAAAACTTTTAAAAATATATTTTTATTATTAAAAAATATTTTATTGTTAAAAGTAATTATTCAGAAATTATTAACAAATAACTGCAGCAATTTACATTGCTGAAATTATAATGATTAACTAATTAATTAATTACTATATATGCGTGTATGTTCAGAAATTCGCTGAAATTATAATTCTTTATTCTTACCATCCTGAAATTGTCAATTTTATATATATATATATATATATATATATATATATACTTTTTAGAAAATATAAATAATTTATTTTATATGTTTTTTACTTTTTATATTTATTATATTTTTATTTGCTACAATTTTAAAGTAATCATTCAGAAATGATTGATTCACAAATAATTTCAACAATTTATATTGCTGAAATTATATTATAATTCCTGAAATGATCAATTAAATTAATTATTTTTATAAAAATCTAATATTTTATATATATTTTATAAATATTTCATTTTTATAAAAGATAAATTTAATTGATCTCTGTATATATAATGCAGTTACTGCACTATATATGCAGTATTTCGTTAAATCAGTCACTGAAAAAACTATTAATCTAGCTATTAATCTGTATATGTATACATTATAATCTTACTAAAGCTTTGGCAATATAAAGCTTTTTTTTACTGTGCCAGTAAAGTTTCTTGAATGGTAAGAGAGTAGGAAACTTTATTAGTGCCCATTTCAGCTGAAAAACTCTAAACAGCTGGTGTTGGATGCGATTGCGAGTGCATTAGCATATTTATTGAGGCCGTTAGAATGAGCAGGGAACCCTGCACTCTTCCTTCCTGCATCTTCATCCCTCTTTTGATTCTCAAGATTTCCAAGAGGAGGAGAGGATCATTCAGAGAGTTCGGGGTGGTTCTTTCCGTGCGGGTGGAGAGGCCGGATAGGATGTGAGATGGATTTCTCTCCCAACAGCTCTCCAGGGAACCGTTTTAGCTCTAAACAAAACAGAAAACCCTCCTTGAGGCAGGGACTCATTTCGCACATGCTTCTCGTCTTCATTTTATGTCTTTGTGATGTTAATGGACATTGACTTCAAAACCCATCAGAACTCCTGTTAGAGTCAGTACTGTGAACTCCAGCTGAAACTCTGGAGCTTCTGATCCCAGCTGACGTCACGGGTCAGAGGGGAAGCAATCATGAACGTTTGCTTCCAAATTCTCCTGTTCATATTGGTTAGGGTTCTGTGTGGTCACAGTCTTTCTGCTTCTGTAAGATCAGTTCTGTGTAGTTCTACAGAGTCTGTTTATATGAATCTGATCTATGATATAGATTTGGATATGATCTGTTATATGGATCTGGTTCTGAGTAGATCTGTTTCATATGGATCTGATATGTGGTTCTGTAGGGTTTGTTCTGTGTGGTTCTGAGCAGGTCTATTTTGTGTAAATCTGATCTATGTGGTTCTATAGGGTCTGTTTTATATGAATCTGATCTATGTGGTTCTGTAGGGTCTGTTTTATATGAATCTGATCTATGTGGATTTGTTTTGTTTCATGTGGATCTGATATATGGTTCTGTAGGGTTTGTTCTGTGTGGTTCTGAATAGGTCTATTTTGTGTAAATCTGATCTATGTGGTTCTGTAGGGTCTGTTTTATATGAATCTGTTCTATGTGGTTCTGTTTGATGGTCTGTGTAGTTCCAAGTGGATCTATTCTGTGTGAATCTGATCTATGTGGTTCTGTACAGTTTGTTCTGACTAGTTCTGAGTGGATCTATTCCACAAAGTCCGTTTTAAACGGATCGGATCTATGTGGTTCTGTGTAGTTCTGAGTAGATCTGTTTTGTGCAAATCTGATTTATGTGATTCTGTATAGGGTTTGTTCTGTTGGATCTGTTTTTTATGCATCTGATCTATGTGGTTCTGTGGAGTCAGTTCTGTTTGGTTCTGAGTGGATCTATTCTATGTGGTTCTGAAGCTCTTTTATATGGATCTGATCTATGTGGTTCTGTTTTGTTTATGTGGATCTGATATGTGGTTCTGTAGGGTTTGTTCCGTGTGGTTCTGAGTAGGTCTATTTTGTGTAAAACTGATCTATGTGGTTCTGTAGGGTCTGTTTTATATGAATCTGATCTATGTGGTTCTGTGTTGTTTTATGTTGATCTGATATATGGTTCTGTAGGGTTTGTTCTGTGTGGTTCTGAGTAGGTCTATTTTGTGTAAATCTGATCTATGTGGTTCTGTAGGGACGTTTTTATATGAATCTGATCTATGTGGTTCTGTTTGATGGTCTGTGTAGTTCCAAGTGGATCTATTCTGTGTAAATCTGATCTATGTGGTTCTGTACGGTTTGTTCTGACTAGTTCTAAGTGGATCTATTCTACAAGGTCCGTTTTAAATGGATCTGACTATGTGGTTCTGTGTAGTTCTGAGTAGATCTGTTTTGTGCAAATCTGATTTATGTGATTCTGTATAGGGTTTGTTCTGTTGGATCTTTTTTTATGCATCTGATCTATGTGGTTCTGTGTGGTCAGTTCTTTTTGGCTCTGAGTGGATCTGTTCTATGTGGTTCAGAAGGTCTTTTATATGGATCTGATCTATGTGGTTTATGTGGTTCTGAGTAGATTTATTCTGTGTAAATCTGATCTATGTGGTTCTGCAGGGCCTGTTTTATGTGAATCTGATCTATGTGGTTCTTTGTAGTTCTGTATGGATCTGATCTGTGTGGTTCTGTAAGGTTTATTTCTGGATCTATTTTGTGCAAATCTGATTTATGTGGTTCTGTAAGGTTTGTTCTGTCGGGTATGTTTTACAATAATCTGATGTATATGGTTTTGTGTGGTTCTGAGTAGATCTATTCTGTGTAAATCTGATCTGTAGGGTCTGTTTTATTTGAATCTGATCTATATGGTTCTGTGGGACGTTCTGCGAGCTATTGTGTGCAAATCTGATCTATGTGGTTGAGTAGATCTATTCTGTGCAAATCTGATCTGTGTGGTTCTGTAGGGTCTATTTTATATGCATGTGAGCTATGTGGTTCTGTGTGGTTCTTATTAGATCTATTTAGTGTATACTGTAAATCTGATATAGTTCTGCGGGGTCTGTTTTTATGCATCTATGTGGTTCTGTGGGATGATCTGTGTGGTTCTTAGTCGATCTATTTAGTGTACTGTAAATCTGATCTATGTAGTTCTGTGGGGTTTGTTTTTATGCATCTATGTGGTTCTGTGGCATGATCCGTGTATCTATTCTGTGCAAGTCTGATCTGTATGGTTCTGTAGGGTCTGTTTTATATGGACCTGAGCTAAGTGGTTCTGTGTGATGTTCTGTGGTTCTTGGTAGAACTATTTAGTGTAAATATGATCTATGTAGTTCAATGGGGTGTGTTTTTATGCATCTGTGACTGTGCGGTTCTGCGGGATGGTCTGTGTGGTTCTGAGCAGATCTCTGATCTAGGTGGTTCTACAGGGTTCTGTCTAGTTCTCTAGTGTCTGTTTGATATGGATCTGATCTGTGGGGTTTGTTCTGCATGTTTCTGTTGTATGTGTTTTCTTCAGCACCATGGAGAGTTCCATTCCGAGCGTCCCGCGTTCGACCCGCCTCTCCCGCGCAAACCGCTCGAGTCTGTACAGATTCCATCTCGCGCTTGGCGGGAGTTCAATCACGACGAGTCGCGTGCAGAACCCCAGTGCCGCAGTTTTTTCTGACTGTACCGCTGAGGCGTGAGCGTCGGGGGAAGCGCAGAAAGTTAAAAACACTGAAACACGAGTCACTCCAACAAAAGCAGGAAAAAGCCCCAGAGCCTCCAGAGAATCGTGACTCGCGGAGAAAGAGCAATGCGTCACGGGTGGGTGGGGGTGTTCGTGTTCGTGTCCACGCATACAGTCATAGTATATACTCACTATGATCCTAACGCGCTCATTCCGCTCCCCCGCCCCGCGTCGCGTCACATTCAGCGGGGCTGCCCGCGATACAACTATTGATTTCATCTCTCTCCCTCCCTCCTTCTCTCCCCCTCTCCATCACTTATTCTCAGTTTTTCCTCAAGTGCTGCAGAGAGACGCGGCCGCTGCTGCTGCATTGTGAGGAGAGAAAGAAAAACGCTAAAGGGAGATCCGCGTTAACGCGTTCAGAAAACTGGAGTCGCATACAGTCGGTAAGTGAATGAGTTTTTCTGCACGAGTCTAAAGCGTTAAATCAACTTTAGCTGCATAGGGAACGTTCACACCGACGCGTTGTTGCGTTTGCATTTTTAAAAAGTTAGTATTTTTAACATAACATGACATGTTACGAATGCAACGCAAATCCTATGCTTGTGTACATGAATTAATAATTAAAACCAGCACAACGCATCCCGTGTGAACGCTTCTTATTAAAAGCGGTGTCGAACCTGATTTATAGCTATTTATAGCGTTTCGCTTGTTATTTATTTTTTCCATTGAAGATTGTAACGTGAAAGTATGCAAAGCATGCAAAACGCATCAAACAATTTCTGTAATCACTCTTGTATGTCAGATTAAAAAAATGATTTGATCAAAGGGAATGAAGTTAGGGGTACTAATTAACATGCAAATACACATATAATTGTGTTTAGGAGGTTTTTACAAATTAAATAGGACTGTGTTAGGGTGGAATTTGAGTTTTTAATCAGGAATTTACCATTGCAAAATTTATATATACCAGAAAATATAAAAGTCTTATTTGTGGGTCATTATAAATTCATTTTGTACTTGAGAGTATTGTTCACGAGCAAATATTCAAGATTTTAAAGCTTGAATGCTGTATTTTTTTTTCGGTGGAAAAGGAGAAAAGCCTTTTCCCATATCTGTCAAGCTCCATAAAGGACCAAAAAGACCATATAATTAGTTCAAAAAGTTCATTTTCTAAGCCTTTTGAAAGCTTTGTGTGAGGAACAGACCAGTGACGTCAGTGACATCAAACAACATCATTGGTTCTTGAGGCCAAACGTCACTGACAACAATATGAGAAGTTTACTAGTAAATAGCGACTTAGATTTGGTTCTGTTCCTCATGAAAAACATTATATAAGACTTGAGAATACATGGAATATAGTTGAATGGATCACTTTTAATACAAGTTCACCGCTTTATTGGAGCTTGACAGATGCAAGCAACCATTTTGCATGCTAAAGATTCTTTAAAAAGGATTCTTTTGTGTTAAGAGAGAGCTTGAACTATTCCTTTATGCAGTAAGCACTGAAAAACCCATAAAGATCAAGCATTCTTCTGGAGACTGCAAGATGAGTGTGTGTGTGTGTGTGTGTGTGTGTGTGTGTTAAGTTGCTCAAGGGCTCCCGGTGGTGTCCTGGATTGTGGAAAGAGAGAAAGAGACAGTCACTTTAGGAACTTGTTCCCTGACAGAGCAAAATTTGTGTGACTGTCACAAGCAGACAGAAATCCACCTGAAAATGAGTCATGGAGGCGCATGTGTGTGTGTGTGTGTGTGTGTGTGTGTGTGTGTGACGGAAAGATAAAACGGAGAGGGAGGGGATTGATTCCCATGCACAATGTCAAGACAGGCGAAATCTCATTACGGGGCGCAGCTTGCGTCAGAGCCGGACCGTGATTGATGCCTTTTCCCGGTTGTGCTGGCGATTCGTGTGCAGACCGATGACTTTTCGCCAAGTGGTAGTAAAAGGGTGAAGCCTGCGGTGCGTGAAACAAGCTGCCTGAGAGAAAGAGAGATGCGCTGAATACACAACTATAGCGCCGTCCTGTAACTGGAAATGTAGCTTTGCTATAGTAAAGTGTTGTACTGATAATATCTGATAATATTCTTTTGTTTTTGTTTTTTTTTGCACATGATGGTACCAAGGTATTCTTTTGAAGAACTGTTAACTGTAAATACAATAAAATACACAGTATATGGCAATCATTCAGTACCACGGTATTCCTCAGAATACCCTAGTATAACCATCTGATACCTTAACTGCACCTTTTGCAGGGGGTTTTAGTAGAAATCTCACAGTGATGACATCTGCATTAGCCTGCGTGTTTGCTTGAACTGCTCCTTTGACATTTACCATTTTTATGAGGAGATGCAGAATGATTTACTTTTGTTCAAGTGAACAACATATATTTTAAGTCAAATACATACTATTTAGGTGTGCTTTAGGAAGTATTATATTTAATTATATTTAAAGACTTTTAATTTAGTCTAATATATATATATATATATATATATATATATATATATAGTTTATTAAATTAAAAATCTATAAATATAAAAAGTGTAATAAAAATTTATTAATATATATTATAATATCAATTAAATTATAT
>JAFVLL020020641.1:0-15534 GCA_021397915.2 Tor tambroides | reverse complement strand
ACAAGATTTGACAGAGATGTTATTGATTCTGCGGCGAATTCGACTACTTTCTTCACTGTATCTCCCAGCGCTGTGTATAACGGTGTCACGTGATCAAGAGCAGTCCGCGGCTCCAGCCCTAGCAGATAAACGGTCTTTGCCGCGTACCCCAAACGAGTAGTGCGGATTCGTTCCGCTTTCGGTTCGTTTGTCCAATGTAGATCTTGTAAATCGGGCATGATGAGAACGCAAGGCTGTTCATTCCATTTTTCAAACTGAGAAACAGCCTTTCTTTGACTGAATGCGCGTTGCGATGACGTCACTGGACGCGTCTAAGCCCAAAATCTGCGGAAAATCTGCGGTAATTACGAAAATTTGCGAGCTTTTGCGAAAATTGCGGCGTTTGCTTGATTTTTCGATAAATTCAGCGATCGCAGAATCGCAAAATCCTAGAGGGACTGTTAAGGGCGGCAAGCATGTAGCGCAAGGTTTTGAAAATGAAGCTTAACGATCCTAATTTATGTTTGCACTGAAAAATACAATCTAATATAAAATTGTGCATGTAGCATTTATCTTAAGGGAATAATACAGCGATTTGCAAAGAAATACAGAGCATAAAAATGGCCTGTTTAGCAAATTCACTCTGTAACAACGCAGTATATGAAGCATTACTACATTTACTAGGATGAAAAATTGGTCTATTAGCAAACATGACCAATCTCTTATGATGTAAATACCTCAAGGTTTTCATAAACTAAAGTTACAAATCCATGTGTCTGGATAAAAAAGGATGTTTAACAGTTTAAGACATTGTCTAAACTGCATTTACCCTCATTTGTCATCGTCTGCCAGAAGTTTGTGGGATGCTGTCAACATCCAAAATGACAATTGAACAATGATGAACAAAAAGATTGAAATGATTTGATTTATTGTGCTTCATCGACCAAGAATCTCAAACATTATGGTTGGTGAAAACAAATTAACCATATACAAAGCCACATACGATGCTTTTGTATATTTCAAAGCAACCTACAAACATTCCAGCTCTGTTTGCAATGACAGTTCACCATAAAACCTTAGAAGATCCAACTACAGAAGAATTCTTCAAATATACATCGCTTTGGTTCACGACATTGTCATATGTGATGCAGGAGGCTGTTTTTGAAGCATCCTCGCCAATATCTGACTCACATATTTACAAATTCTCCACCGTTCAGCGTAGAAGCAAAGGAATAGAGGCCTGACGTTAGTCGATTGGCCCCAAGCGCTGCCCTCCACAGGTGTATCTCTCTTTGGGACGCTCGTAGAGGATAAATGACCAGTGCTTCACCGCTAGACTCTAATCTCCATGGATCAATGTATAGGGAAGGGCTTCCTCATCACAGATGACCCATGCAGGACACTTAAAGCGCAGCGCTGAAGCCATCTGGACCCCGATGCAGCTATAAGCCAGACGCAGCCAAACAAACATGAACCAGATGGACTGATGTGGGATTCAGAAGGAAGGGGGGTCAGAAAGAGAAAAGGGTGTCTCTCCTTATACCATCATTATTACAAACAACTGGAGGCGCATGCAGATGTTCAAGCGCTTCCAAACCGCTGCTCATCTCCGTGTGTCGCTGACAATCACTCGGAGGCCGAGGACAGCCGCTCGCTCTCCAGACGAGAAAATCTCTCTGTGGCAGTCTGTGAAGATCTCTGAAAGAGTGTTAGCATGACCCTTGCGTTTATTCCAGATGACTGGCACAGATTTACTGGGAAAGGAGGCCATGTTGTGGTTAACGCAGGTGTATGACACCTCGAGCGATGAGACGTGATGGATGAAATGCATTTTGCATTGCTTTTTGCTACCTGCAGAGAAAAGCAGAGGAAGCTGTGAAGGACAGTCTGCATGCTAGTTTTATAGTGTGTGTGTGTGTGTGTGTGTGTGTGTGTGTGTGTGTGTTGTTGTGATCTAAAAACGCTTTCACCAGTGTGCTTTTTGTAGCTTTTTTTCAACTATGGCAGCTTTTATGTCCCAGGAGTTGATTTTAATTCAAACTAGCAAATGTTCATCCTTTTCTGCTTGCAATATTTACTTGTGAAAATGTGTAATTTTATATAAATTAGAAGGAAAGGTAAATAACTCTATCACCAAATATTTGCTGCATGTGCATCACATGATGCAAAAAGTGTGAGAATATTTAATGGAACGTTAAAATATCAACATAAATTAGCCCATATAAATTTAACAAACTATTTATTTATTTATTTACTTATCTATTTATTGTCGGTCTGTTTGTTTGTTAATACCTAATAACATTTTTATATAAATGCACATTTCACACAGTACATGTGCATATATGAACAAACATGTAATGTGTATTTGTATATAAATTGAATTAGGTAGTAACACTATATAATTATGATTTAATATCAAATAAATGTTAAATTCAAATAGACTAACTTTGTTTACAGTAGATTTTTAAATTAATATTATCATACTTTTGTGCATCATTTGATGCACGATGCAATTTTTCTGATAGTGTTATTTACCTTTTTTTCTAATTTATGTAAACTTTTTTTTTTTTTTTTATTCTCACACAATAAATATTGCAATGGTGACCTTTAATGAATGCATGCTATGTTAAATTCATGTAGACTCATTTTATTTTTCACATTTCTGATGTTTAAATAATACATTTAAATAAATATTCTTGCACTTTTTGCATCATTTGAACAAAAAAAAAAAAAAAATAGTTTGTTAAATTCATATGGGCTAATTTATGTTTACATTTTTGATATTTAAATACTCTCACAATTTTTGCATCATTTGATGCACACAATGCAAATATTTGTTGATAGTGTTATTTCCCTTTTCTAATTTATTTAAAATTATACAGATGATTTCACACCATATTGCAATGGTGACCTTTGTAAGTAATTAATTAAATAAATAACGTCAAATTCATACGGACTAATTTTATGTTTACTTTTTTTTTTTACATTTTAAATTATATTCAGTAAATATTCTCACTTTTTGCATCATTTGATGCACGATGCAAATATTTGTTGATAGTGTTATTTACCTTTTTTCTAGTTTATGAAAAAATATACAGATTTATTCCCACATAATAAATATTGCAATGGTGACCTTGATAGGTAGATAGATGGATAGACAGATAGACAGATAGATCCACTCATCCTCTACAGCTTCTGAAACGTGGGCTCACTTGCTGAGTTTCACACTGCAGGACTCTCATGTTCTGCAGTCAAACAGCCGCTTAAGAGAAGGCCTTGTTCCAGCTGGATTTCTTTTGTCATGCTAACTGTAACCTTTTAAAGCGCATTGACGGCAGGTAGAATAGAGAAACAATGGGATACAGTAGCATCCTCCTCTAGAGTTACCGCACAGCGCCGCTGACCTGCCAGAATCCTCCAGTCCCACAGTCCTCGTCTTCCACTCCGCCGGCGCGAATGAAGCTGTCCAACTATGACATCACGGCTAGCCATTTGTTTTCTGTACATTGCCATGGCGATGTGACCGTAACCGGCGAGATGGCAGCGACCGCGGAGATGAAAGACGGCATTAGCGCATCAGGACGGAGACGAGCACTAAGATCTGTCAGATTTTCTTTTCATTTTGGTCTTTGCTTTTCACATAAGCGTTACTGAAAAGATCAGAGAAACCATGCAAAGTCATGCTGACCTCCTCCTTCACTGTGAACTCCCACCGGGTCAAGACCAATAAGGTTCTCCATCTATTAATCGAGTCAGTTTCAATCTCATCTCGCTCCATCTCTACCAAAGACGACTTTTATATACAGCATGTGAGAACAACAGCTAGTCTTCAGCCATCTACTTGTTCATCTGCGACATTCTGCCAGGGTCAGCGGCATTTTTCACGCAAAGTTTGGATTTTCATTTTTGGCATGCAAGTGTTTCTTCATCTGTAGGAACTCATATGTCCCAAGAGTTGATTTTGATTTAAAAAATATCAGTTTTTTCAGCATTTTCTGAACGCGACCATTGTAAAGTTTTCTGTGTGAAAACAGATATTGTATAAATATAAATTAGAAAATCAACAAATATTTGCTTGAGTATGAAAACATTTAATTCAGTTCATTTTAAAATGTCAAAAATGTTAAACTCAAATGGGCTAATTTTATGTTTGCAGTTTTATGTATTTATTTATAAATCACCATTGCAATATTTACTGTGTGAAAACATCTATAATTTTACATAAATACGAAAAAAGGTAAATTACTCAACACTATCAACAAATATTTGCATCATGTGCAATAATTTAATTAAAATGTCATTCATGCATCTTAAACCATCTTAAACCTACCACTTTGTGTCTTTTCCATAAACACTTAAGGTTTTAGAGAAAGTAAAAAAGATGAGCTAAGCATACAAATCCTGACAGTGATGAAATACTAGTCCAGTAAAAGTATAAATACTCCTTTTAAATTTTAACACGAGTTAAAGTACTTTTTAATGAAGGGTGAATAAACTGGGGCACTTATTGCCATTGAGATGACTGGGAACAAAATGGCCCAATTTTTCCGGATTAACCATACTTAAGTAGCAAAAGTCCAAGTACTGATCTATAAGAACTGTTTACTTTTTGTTGTTGTTATTGGATATAATCCATCGTTATGTTCAAAATACCTATTGCTAATATACTTATATTTCCAAATACCTATATATTCCCAGTCACACAGATGGGATGAAGCATAAACAGGTTATAGATCATATAATGAATCATTAAGAGTCAGCACACTTGAGCTCAGGATCTTGGCTCATTTTGAGTCGGATAAGACCAGTTCAGCGTTTTGTTAATTTGAGACTTGCTCTTAATGTATCAATGAGTTAGTTGTGATCAGATGACTTAATGTGATTTGTGAACCAGTAAAACTTAATAGAAGATTTATTAAAAAGAACCGTCCCATAAGAATGATTTTTTTTTCTCATTTCAGATTGCCATTGTGTTTTAGATTGGATCGTGATTTTTTATTTTATTTTGTCCCAAAAAAAAATCATTGCTCCCTGCTATTATGAAGTGGACTAAAAGCTATTATCCTTTGGAATGAAGTAAAAGTTTTCAAAACACAAAAACTGATAAAGTGACAAAGATGTGCCGCCTAAGGTTGTTGACATCTGTTCTAAAACAGATGAAGTGACTTTAAGGCCTGCTGACACCAACATAGACTTTTGGCACAAAAATAGTTTGATTTTTGCATGCAATCTCTCTTTTCAGACCAATGCAAAACAAAAAGAAAACAGGCAGATGGGGTGAATGAAAATGCAACTCGGTTGTAATTTATATTTGTTTAGTAGCCAGTGATCCAGTAGAGAACAAACCGTTCTCCTCATACAGTAAATCCTGGTATAAATTACGGTATAAATAAAGGCCTCAGGTTGGTGGGGCCGGTGTGACGAGGCAGGATCAGGATGAGTGCTGTAAATGTCAGACAGCTTAGAGGACGATAACATTCTTTCCCTTGGGTTCACGGTTGGATGGACTTTATAGTCCTGGATCATCTGCTCTCCTGTGCTGAGTGAGATCGAGAGCGCTCGAGTGATAAATTCAGGCTCCGTAAATCTATACAGCTTTTATTTACTGTACAGGTCCTCAATAATGCTATCCAGAGCTTCCAGTGTATGTGTTTACGTCTGAGAGTTTATTTGACGTAGCGGTATGATTTTTACCAGACAAATGTCACTCCGTCTGAACAGATGACAGCATGCTGTAGTTTCCCATCGGATTTGAGCTGATGATGCATCTGAAACAAAACAGAAGAGGTCCAGTCAGAATTGTGGCACTAAATCAACAAGTAAAATGTCTATAAAAGTCAAATGTCAAAGACATTCAGGCTTTGTTCGCACTGCACATAAATATAGTTCGTTTTCTTATTTGATCTTTAGGACTGACTCTCACGTGGCAAGTCATAAAATCTCATCTGTATATCTGGTGCATCTGCACTACCGTTCAATAGTTTGGGGTTGGTATTGTTTTTGAAAGAAGTCTATTCTATTCATCAAGGCTTTTAAAAATTGTGAAATATTATTGCAATCTAAGATAACTGTTTTCTATGTGAATGCATTGTAAAGTGTAATTTATTTCTGTGATCAAAGCTGTATTTTCAGCATCATTACTCCAGTCTTCAGTGTCACACGATCCTTCAGAAATCATTCTAATATGCTGATTTGCTGCTCAAGAAACATTTCTGATTATTATCAGTTGAAAACAGTTGTGCTCCCGAATATTTATGTGGAAACCCCAATACATTTTATTTTTCAAAGTTCAAAAGAACAGCATTTATTTGAAATAGAAATCTTTTTTAACATTATACATGTCTTTACTGTCACTTTTGATCATTTTAATGCATCTTTTGTTAATAAAAGTATCAGTTTCTTAAAAAAAAAAAAAAACATTCTATAAAAAAAAACTTCATACTGAAAAAAATGATTCATCGAATTTACTAAATTTTTTAAGGTAAGTAGTTGCAATCAATTTATTTAGCTACATTATTATTTTTATTATTACAATTTAGTTGAATAAGTTTCAAAATTTTTTTTTTTTTTTTTTTTTTTTTATAAATTGTTTGCAACCACTTACCTTAAAAATTCAATGAATATTTATTTTTTATTTTTTATTTTTCCCCAGTGCAGAAAGACCAACATAATGCAAGTTTTTCATTGTTTGTCTCCTGACACAGTTGGAAAAAGTGCAACCAGCACTAACGCCATGATCTACTTGTTTGTCATCATATCAGCCAGACTGCTTGTTGATAAACTTGATAAACCCAATTAATCTGCATTTTACTACTACTCTAATACAGAAACATTTCATGTCTCACCCCTACAATCCTCCACAGCCGTCCAGTCTTTCTCCATCTCTGACATCACAGCTGTCTCAGAGACAACAGAGCCTCCCTCTTTTATTCCGAACAGATGGAAAAACAAATAACAGATCCAGTATGATTCTGAAGCCAAGCAGAACCAGCCCTCCACTCCCTGTGACATGTCAATTATCACCGATAAATATCTCTTTCCTCTAATCGCTCCAAACAGAGGCCGCTCTCATATCGCCACTTTTTAAATAGCCGTGGCTGTTTACTTTCTGACCTGAATGAATGATATTTACCTGGACAAGAATGAATCCTTATAAAACACTGGATTCTTGTTGCTCTTAGACTAAAATGATCAGTGCTTTTTTGTAGGAGCATTCGAGCTGAAGATCACCCATGGACAGCGTCCAACCACCAAACCACTGAACATAAGAACATCTCCAGAGGGTTGAAGGAAATGTAAGTGAAGACAAGAACCGCTGCTATTCAAAGCAATAAAAACAACACTAAAGCTTACCGGAACAGAGCATAGTGGCATGCATTTAATAGAAAATAGGAATTTAAAAACACCTCGATCAACTAGACATGTTAAATACATACAGGCATATATGCATACATGCATATTTACATACATATATATTTCTATACACACACACACGCTTGTTTCTGTGAATTGTGAGGACTTTCCATATAGACTTCTATTACTTTTATACTGACCAAACAATATTTTCTATCCCCTAACCCTAAACCTACCCTTGACAGAAAACCTGTTTGCATTCTTACACTTTCAGATAAACATCATTTACTATTTTTAATAATTTGTCTCCCTAGTGGGGACCGCAGGCCGGAAAATGTAAAAAAATTTCAGGTTTTGCTATCCTTGTGGGGACATATATGTGTGTGTGTGTGTATGTGTATGTATATATATATATATATATATATATATATATATACACACATACATACATATATATAACAACTATTTGAAAATCTGGAATCTGAGGGTGCAAAAAAATCAGAATATTGAGAAAATCCCCTTTAAAGTTGTTCAAATGAAGTTCTTAGCAATGCATATTACTAATCAAAAATGAAGTTTTGATATATTTACGGTAGGAAATTTACAAAATATCTTCATGGAACATGATCTTTACTTAATATCCTAATGATTTTTGAAATAAAAGAAAAATGGGTAATTTTGACACATACAATGTATTTTTGGCTATTGCTACAAATATACCCCAGCGACTTAAGACCGGTTTTGTGCTCCAGGCTCACATATAATGAAATACACAAGTTAAGAGTTTGCATGCTTGATTAATACCAGAAAACCATACATGAATTGGGTAGTTGCGTCCACAATTGCAAATATCTACCAGTATAAACTAGCATTCAAAATTTAGGGTCAGTAAGATTGATTGATTGATTGATTGATTGACTGATTGATTTATAAAGAAACTTAATACTTTTCTTCAGCAAGGACAAATTAAATTGATCCGAAGTGAGAGTAAAGACATTTATAAGGTTACAAAAGATTTCTATTTCAAATAAATGTTGTTCTTTTGAACTTTCTACTTATTTATTAAATAATCCTGAAAAAGAAAATGTATCATGGTTTCCACAAAAATATTCATCCGCACAACCATTTTCAATACTGATAATAATCAGAAATGTTTCTTGAGCAGCAAATCAGTATATTAGAATGATTTCTGAAGATCATGTGACACTGAAGACTGGAGTAATGATGCTGAAAATACAGCTGCAGATCACAGGAATAAGTTACAGTTTGACCAATAATCACATAGAAAACAGCTATTTTAAATTCAAATAATTTTTCACAGTATTACTGTTTTTAGTGTTTTATTTTTGATCAAATAAATGCAGCCTTGGTGAGCGAAAAGGGTCTTCTTTCAGAAACGTTAAAAAAAAAAAAAAACCAACTTACCGACCCCAAGCTTTAGTACAGCTGTATATTATAATATGTCAGATGAAAGTTTGATTCTTTGGCTTCTTTTGGAATGATTTTCATTGGCGGAGACAAATATACAAATAAACTGGCCAAGTTTGGCCTGAAATGAGAGTTGCTCAATATTAACAGTTCTTTTTATTAAACTGTGAAGCAACATTACACTCTGATAATCAGAACGTCTTGTGATGCATCAGATGTATAAACAAGTTCATATCTTTTTAAATAACGCAAACAAAACAAAAAACATTCTCATACTCACACAGTAATCATAGTCACATATACATACTTCATCACTAAACACTCAGAAAAACCAATTATTGGCAGCAGAATCATCTCTGCACACACTCACTTCAGCCCAATCACCTTCACGCCCCACTGGCAGATGATGTTTAATGCCTCACTGATAAATTACAGTAATTTTAATAACTATCTTCTGTAAGAATGGACATTATTCCTGGAAACAAATGACTCACCTTATGACTCATAGGGGAAACAGCAAAAGTAGTTATAAGAGGGAAAATCATTGTTTTTTTAAGAAAACGAGACAATGAAAAAGACAATGAACGTGATTTGGAAGCCTGGCTGTGTCTCCTGACTTCTGTCAGTCAGAGCAAATGGGAGTTAAATAACAAAACCTGATGAATTCTTAACAAAGAACAGAATTCTCTTTTTCAAGACAAAAACAATATGAAGTAAAACTGGCACACATTATCGAACTGCTCGCCCAGCTGCTGATCAATGACAGAAGATGACCGTCTCACTACGGAAAACTCTAGCAAGTAACTTCTCAATAACATTAAAGTCCTTAGGAAAGGACTTGACTTTTCAGTGTCCAGAACCCTAAATGTGACCCTGGATCACAAAACCAGACATAAGGGTTAATTTATTGAAATTGAGGTTTATGTATCATCTGTAAGCTGAATAAATAAGCTTTCCATTGATGTATGGTTTGTTAGGATACGACAATATTTGGCTGAGATACAACTATATGAAAATCTGGAATCTGAGGGTGCAAAAAAATCAAAATATTGAGAAAATCACCTTTAAAGTTGTTCAAATGAAGTTCTTAGCAATGCATATTAATAATCAAAAATTAAGTTTTAATATATTTACGGTAGAAAATTTACAAAATATCTTCATGGAACATGATCTTTACTTAATATCCTAATGATTTTTAGCATAAAAGAAAAATGGATAATTTGACCCATACAATGTATTTTTGGCTTAGTGCTACAAATATACCCCAGCGACTTAAAGGCAGGGTAAGCAATTTCTGGAAGCCAATGCTGATATTTGAAATCACCAAAACAAACACGCCCCTACACCAAAAGGTTCTCGCCCCTATTTTGATAGATCCGCCCCACATATACGTAGCCTACGCAACCCAGGCAACGATTAGTTTTGTGAAACATAAGCCGCTTTTCCACCGAACAATATGTCCCAGGAACTTTTTTCCCCCAGACCTGTCGCTGTCTGCGTTTCCATCGCGGTCTAAACTACCGAGAAGATTAGGCAAATAGTCTGGTGACTTAAAGTTAGGTCTGCACGTGTTTCTCAATACCAAGTACGCAAATTTTGGACTTGCATCCTCGGTAGTTCAGACTTCACGAGTTAGACTCGGGAGTGTGAATCCCGCGGAGGAACGACGCAAGTCCACTTGATAACATCAGCTCGCCTCGGCTGCTGCAATCTTCCTCACTGTATTTACAGACGAAATATATCAAACACCACTGCCTCTTTTGGTTTTCATTTAAACATTAATAGCCGCAGAAATGTAGTTTAGGGAACGTACATACATTACAATGAAACGAAATATTATATCAAACATTGCCTGTTTTCATTTTCATTTTAACATTTTAATAGAATAATAGAATAAAGACCAAAGATGACCTGTTAGATTTACCCAAAACGAATTATATCTTATGTTTAACCGCTACAGAGACATCAGAGCCAGCGGCAAGGACTAGCCGAGGTTATGCTCCTCTCTTCGGGATACATGAGCACTGAGCGAATCACCGAAGCAGATTTTCAAATAAGCGCTGTTTTTATAAATAAACCGCAGATTTGAGATTTAAACAACTACATTCTCGTCTGAAATACATGCGTCCAGTGTAGGCAGGCTTTAGCTGTTGTTCGGTGTAGATACGGTGTTACTCACCTATGGAGAAGAGACAAAGCAACCTTGGCGTCCGATCGCAGGCCTTCCGCTCCTTAACTGCTCTCCAGCGCTGGAAAGCTGATCCGATATTTACACGGGTCCTACTTCTTGCCTTATCGTTCTGCAGACGTTTTCCTCTTTTGTTTTTTAGCCTCTATCTTTCTGTCGCTCGGCTCGGCTGTTCACTGAACGCTCTCTCCTCCACATCATGAGCAGACACGCCCCTTACTGCTGATTGGCTACAAGTTTGTTTTGGTACTCGGCCTTGACTCAGTTTTCTAAAACGTTTTTGAGAAATTGCTTACCCTGCCTTTAAGACTGGTTTTGTGGTCCAGGATCACAAATATGATCCTTTTGCAAATGTACAGTAATATAATTACTACGTTCAGAGTGTGTTCATCCAACCTCTTACTAGTTAATATTTAGTCTGCCTCTATTTTAATTGGTAACACTTTACAAAAAAGTTCCATTTGTTAACACTAGTTAACTAAGTTATTAATTTTATTAATATTCATCTTATTAGTTTTTAATATTAGATTATATAATGCATTAATTAACGTTTACTAATGAGCCTTATTGTAAAGTGTTAACTTTTAATTTTTTAGTTAGTGATTTTCTTTTGCTTTAAATTAATAAATAAATAAATAAATAAATACATAAATGTTGTTTTAGAATGTAATGTTTACATTTTAACCCTTTCTTCACAACTAAATGGCTACAGTCAAATTTGGTGTAAGATTTCCTGTGAATCAAATTTCACAATATGCTAGTAAATTTCACAAATGTGAAACAGTATTTTCTTTTAAAAATGTACTCCAATAATTCTTAATGTTTTATTTACTACTTCAAAATCATTTATATGATGCATATTTGTTTCGGTAGCCTTCGATTTGTACACTGTTTGGAGGACAACATTGGGCAGTATGAGGAATAACATTTTTTAAAATAGGATTTGGCTTTTTTCCAATTAATCAGCTTATTTAATAATCAAAATAAGCATTGGTTGCTGCCCAAATTAAATTATTTGTAGATTTGAAGCAAAACCATTTAGAACGCCATAAACAGGCTGCATCTAAAAATATAATTCAAATCTCTTCCTCGTTCAAACATTCACAGCCTGAAAAGTCCAAAAAGCAGTATGAAACGGAGAATATCTAGTTCATTAAATGTTTAAAAATTATTGTTCTAAACACTAATAACGTTAATTTTGAAGGTCATTAAACTTCATTTTTCCACAGACCCATAACCGGCTCACAGCAAAGGCCAAATCATCAGATCCAGATGGACACCCGGTGGAATTTTATCGACAGATTTGGCAACATCTTTCCCACTTGTTTTCTAAATTATGTCAGAATTTTCTTAGAAAAGCAATTTTGAAACCAAATAGAGCTGTCATATCTCTTGGTCCAAAAACAATGGTCTATAGTTAATGTTTGTTTATAGAATCCCTGGCAGATTCTATTTGAAAAAAAAAAACAGTCTTTTATTGGTATTCGGACCAAATCATATCACCGTCACTTGTGTGAGGGATACACTATAAGTGAGAGAGTCAAGCAATGAAAAAAAATCACTACAATTGTTGTAAATTAAAAGCATAAAAATGTATAAAATTAAATAAAATATTAAATTAAAAGCATTGCAATCAATAAAAAAATATATATTTGAAATCACACTCTCTGAAGACCCCTAAAACAGACCATCAAACATCATCTCATTGAAACCTCATCTTCTCACTGTCCTTTTTAATAATGCTTGTCTGATATGATATGATGCAATGCTGATGTACGTGAGTTAATGTAACTCTGATGAGGGTGTGTGTTTCATCAGTTTCCATTTTCAAACTTTATTAAAACACTCTTCCATAAACAGACATTATTTCAGTATTTGGAACATCTTGGGATCGGGGCGTGTAGGATGACGGGGTGTTGGGATATGAGGGTGTGTTTGGTGAATTCAGTACTTTATCAAAAGAATTTAATTATTTAAACAAGCTTTTATAAACAACCAATATAACGTGGCTATTGCTTTTGTATGTGTCCATGCATCCTTCTATGAAAGCACTATTCAAAACAGCTAAGCATGAATCAAGTCTATAGTCTTGTTTTTGAGAGCTGAACGAGCTTACTTGTTTTATCATTTTTAAAAGCTTTATAATATAATATAATATATGACATAATATAATATGATATAATATATAATATAATATTTAAAATTTAATTTTATCATTTTACATTATAAAATTGCATATCACAAAATAATTTATCCAGTGTTCCTGAAAGGCTAAAAAAAAAAAAAAAAAAAAAAATCTCAATAATATAATATAATAATTATTTTAAATTATATCACTTTACATTATATAATTGCATATTAAAAAATAATTTGCATAAAGTGCCCCTGAAAGGCTAGAAAAGTGCCCATCTCATTAATAATTTAATGTGATATAAATAATATAAATTATATTATTTCATATTTTCAAATTGAATATCACAAATTAATTTGCATCCAGTGCTCCTGAAAGGCTAGAAAGGTGCCCATCTCATTATTATCACAGAGAAACTGTTGACATGTGTCTTCAAATCTAGTGTAAATCAAATAGTTGATTTACTCAATGTTGATTACAACCCAATACAAAAAATAAATAAAAAAATAAAATAAATATTTCTCCCCCAAAATTTGGAAAAAGTCCCACTCATCTTGTGCAACACATTTGTTAGTGTCTCAAAAAACTTGTTTCACGGCCCTTTAAAAACGTGGCGTGTGATGAAGCTGAAGAACATTGAGAACATTGTTATGGTCCCAGATGGCTGTGGTTCACTGGAATTACATAATGAAATGATAGGGATCAATCAAGAAAGGGTGCGCGCTAATAATATCTGCTACAGCGAGAAATGGAAATAATGTGTCTAAATGCCATTCAGGCTGCTTAAATACAACCCATACAGTACATAGGAGAAACCAGCCCAAGAGAGCGCTGAAAGATAGTCCATCCTGATGGCACGGCACCAGCCCGGATCGTCCCAGAACGCAGGAAAGCGAGCGAGACTCCTGAGCATTTTGTTGGTCTTGCACTCTGTGATTAAAGGCAGACCCGTTGGCCTCAAATCAAGCCTCCAGCTCAGCAGGCTGTTACTGCAGGAGCCGCAGCCGGACGGACGGACCGACGCTGGCCAACACAGATCGAGCTGGCAGGAGGCAGAGATGCCAGCCTGCAGGAGAGTCTGTTAACCGTCCTGAGGAGCTGTAGGCACGTAACGCTCTGGAGGCCTGCTGAAGCTTCAAAAAAAGCATTTGGGCGAGAGGGTGGTTAGCAATTGAGGGGGGAAATGCTGCTGTATTACCGTGCACATTTCGTACAGTATCAGCCAGATGCATGTAAAGTAGCTAAAATCTTGCATCAAGCTCTTTCTTAACTCATTCTTAAAGGGATAGTTCACCCAAAAATGACAATTTGCTATTAATTTACACACCGTGTGACTCATAAAATGAAAGTCTGCAGCAACCAATAGGTTTCAGTAATACACATTTTTGTAACACTACAAAAAAGACGCCTTAAAATGCTTTCAATGCAAATCATTCTATTGAACCAATGCATTTAAATGAACTGAGTGACCTGATGTACTGAAATGAATCAGATGGATCAAATAGAAAAAAAAGTAACTTTTTTGTGCAAAAGCAACTGTTTTATGAAAACAGTTACTGTTATGCTACTAAAAGTTACTACAATATCATTAGTTAGCTATTCCACTGGTTCTGCCTTTGCTGAAAGTCATCGTGTTCATTTCCTCTGCCGCAGATGGAAAAGACAACAGCCTTTATATGCTATCTGTATGGCTTATGTATTCTTGTAGAAATCTTCATTGCCTCAGCTCTCGTTCAGGAGCTGCTGATATTTAACACGACAGGTAGAGATCATGCAATCACAGAAACACTCACATGCCAAACAGCATCCTAATGAGGAGGAAGTCCTCTGTCTGAGGTCATGTTTCCTGGCCAGAAGAACTATCTGTAGAGATTGTGTGCAATGGTTCTCCCCCAAACATTCAACCCAGGCTCATGTGCATGTGGCAACATTTCCACAAAATGATATTATGTTGGTTCACGTTTCAAAGTGAAATGTCCAGTGAGCGGCGCTAAAAGCAAAACGGATGAATGTGAATCTAGCAACTTTTTATCATATTGGTTGTTTCATGAAAGTTCAAAAACAAAATGTTGGCTGAAAGGTTAATACTCTATTGCATTTGAAAATAACATACCACCTATACTACACTTAACCAACAGTGTTATCAAAAACAAACATGATATAAAACACATTTGCTGAAGCAACCATGCCAATTGTGACCCTGGACAACAAAACCAGTCTTAAGGGTCAATTTTCCAAAATGGAGATTTATATGTGACCCTGGACCACAAAACCAGTCTTAAGTCGCTGGGGTATATTTGTAGCAAAAGTCAAAAATTCATTGTATGGGTCAAAATTATCAATTTTTCTTTTATGCCAAAAATAAGTAAAGATCATGTTCCATGAAGATATTTTGTAAATTTCCTACTGTAAATATATCAAAACTTCATTTTTGATTAGTAATATACATTGCTAA
>JAFVLL020020640.1:0-15450 GCA_021397915.2 Tor tambroides | reverse complement strand
TCAACAGTGAAACTTTTCTCTTCCACTGTTGATCTTATCCACAAAGCAAAAATTAATCTTATCCGTCTCATCTATCCATTTAATTAAAATCCAATGTGTAAATTAAATACAGGTAAAATGCTGGTGAAAAATACAGAAAAATTGAATAATTTCAGTGGGTATTCTATGCACTTTTGCGTCATGGTTACATAATGACATTAACATCCAGTGATGTCGCGACGTCATTTAACTACTTTTAGCAACAAATGACCTGACTTAGCGTTTTTTTTTTGTTGTTTTTTTTTACCTGAAAAATTATTTTTGCAACACTGTGGCCTGCGCCGCTAGCGTCTGAAAACAGAAGCTGGAGGCCCGGCTGCATACATACGGCGCTGCGGCCAGAAGAGCCGAAACGGGAAGTAGCTGAGGCTTTGCTGCGGTGAGAACTGGGGCGCGGCCCAGGCTCGCTGAAGGCCTGCTGCTGCGACCCAACTTTTGAGGAGAACCGGGTCTTGTGCGGGACAATGGTGGTGTCGAGCGAGGCGAGTTAGGGGCTTTGCTCGACCTATTGGCTGCCTTGGCGCCTGGAGTGGATTTAGGAGTGAGGTTGGCTGATTTTCAGGGTGACGAATAGATCGTACAGATCCGCTTTATTTACCCTCCGCGAGAACGGTGCGTCGGAATTAATGAGCGTTTGCCTCAGGCTTAAATACTGTCCACTTTCTGATCGGAGGAATTGTTGGCGTGGTCGAATGATACAAGGATTCAGGGGAAGTTGGAAGTTTCGGCAGTGAAGGCGAGGTTAAGCCTCGGCGTTAGGGAAATCGTGTGGCTGGTCGAGCAGAGCGGCGGCCGCGACGGAGCCTGGGGCTTGGCGACGATGACTGGCGGAGATGGAGTAATCCTGGGGCCGCGGAGGGTCCGAAAATCCCAAGTATAAGTCTCGTTGTTTGGACGGGGGGAAAAAAATTGGTCTGTGATATAATGGCAAAAGAAGCGAGCCGAATGCTTAAAGTCGAGATAATGAAGGTAGGACGTATTGGTTATTTGTAGGAGATTTCTCATGCACTGATTGGATAAATAGTGTAATCACTAATGATTAACTGGCCGTGTTAATTATCTGTGCTCCTCCCAAAATTTGTTTATGAAACATCACTTAATCTAATTACAAGTACTTAATTTTTGGAATCTGATTATGTAATCCAGATTACATGTAATCAGTTACTACCCAGCTCTGCTAATGCTTAATTCTTTAAATGCAACTTTTAAATTGCTTTGTAGCAAAAGCATTTGCCTGTTCATTTTCTTAATATATTTGCCAGCTGCTTCCTTTATCCATTTATCAAGTCAATTAAATTTGGACCGTTCACATGTGAGAACAGCCAGTGAACTTTCAACAGATTTTAAAAGCAATTTGTAAGTGCTCCATAATGCTTAAATTGTTGCATGTAAAATATAATTTGTCAATTGGAAAACTAATTACATTTTTGTTTTTGATCCAAGACAAATAATTACTCCCGCCATCTTATTTTTCAGTGGCAATCTCCACCACAGAAACATGTTCTCAGTGAGAAGAGAGGTCCTTTTTCTTTTTTTCTTGACATCTGCGACAAAAAGTGCTCGGCAAATCATTCCAAGGGTAAACAAGTGTTAGGTCATGTGCTGCTGTAACCCATGACCCCCTAAATAGTACATCAGCACCCAACATATGCTGGGTTTTAGCGGCCTGTACTTGCATTTTGCACTCATGCTATAGTTTTCTAGAGTTTGGATGTGTTATAACAGGCAGCTGTGACCGCTCTGTGCCTCAGTACCACCTGTGGGCATGTACCTGTGCAAGTCTCATCACATTGAATGACAGGGTATAATTAAAAACTGCTCCGAGAGCTACTCAGGAGGGGAGACTCTTCAAATGAGCTCAGGATGGCCAACTGAATGTAAAAGAGTCCTCCTCCCAGAGCAGACAGGTGCGACTAATGCTGTAAATGCATTCGCTTTTCTTCTGGGAAGTCATTTTTATAAAGATGGTTTCAGGGTGCCTGTATTGTTCACGTAAAACCAAAAATGTGCTCAAGGAAAGTAGCGTTTTTCCCCACATGATTTCAATTTCAATCTTTTCAGCTCTTCACGGTTGTCAATATATGCAGATGGAGAAAAACTCCCATGCAGCATTAGGCCTATATTGGATATTGGCTGTTCTGAGGTCCAAAATGACTGGAATACTGTTCCAGATTGTCAGCATTGTCAGCACTTGTTCTTGAAAGTCATTCAGGCAGATGTTTAGATTGTAGGATTTTTGGATGTCCACATATAGACTGCATTAACATATAGATTAAATGCTTTAATTTTTAACATCTTTTATCTTTCTATTTTCTTCCCCCAGAATCGCATGAGCTAATGTTTTATAATATACTTCAATTTATAATACACATAGAACGAAAAAGATAACAAGAGAGATTGTATGTTTAAGCTGTGTCTTTTATTGCAAGCACCTTAATGTTTGAATGTGTCAGCAGAAACTGTAATAACAAGCACTCATAAACCCTAAATTGGTTTAAAGGGATAGTTACCCTGAAAAAAAACAGCATGTGCTGGTTAGGTATGTTTTAAAATATAGCATAATATTGAAAATAATTGAAATATGGCATATGTTTTGAAATTATGGTTTAAGCTGGTCATGTGCTGGTCATGGTCAT
Organism: Tor tambroides; assembly: GCA_021397915.2. Lineage (NCBI taxonomy): Eukaryota > Metazoa > Chordata > Actinopteri > Cypriniformes > Cyprinidae > Tor > Tor tambroides. The sequence goes on along the minus strand of JAFVLL020020640.1, from coordinate 12,775 downwards.
AAGCAACTAGCTCCTGCTCAGGACCAGCTTAAACCAGCTCATGACCAACTAAGGACTAGCTTAAACCAGTAGGGCCCTATGAAATCCGTTTTATTTTTTCCCAAATTCCGTTTTATTTTTTTCTAAATTCTGTTTTTTCCGTTTTAATTTTTCTAGATTCCGTTTTTTTCCGTTTAAATTTTTCTGGACTCCTTTTTAATGGTCAAATTAAATTGTATTAATCAAAAAGCATGTCTAATTGATTAAAATCATGAAACTTATACAATTTAACATTAATTTACTAAAAGTGTAACAAAAATGACATGTTTAGGGCCGTATGAAATGTTTTATTTTTTTCTCACCTTATGTTTTATTGTTACCAAATTCTGTGTTTTAGCGTGTCTAATTATTTGAATGCATACAAACAATTTTTATTTATTCTTGCAGTAGCCTTATGAAATGTTTTTTTTTTTCCCCTCAGAAATTCTGTGTTGTGTATTTAAATTTTACTGGTTATCAGATGAAGGCATAACACATTGATTTAATTTATCTTTTAATTAATGAAAATTAAACACATTTACATTTTTACCAAATAAAGGGGATTTACTATTAAAATTAAAACATGGAAGAAATATTTTGTGATTATTTCTTAAAAAAAATAAAGTTTTATTATTTTTCAACAGTAGTAGTAGCAGTAATAGTAGTAGTATTACGTATATTTTACTAAATAATAATAATATAGCCTATTTCTGGCACAATATCTTTAATAAGTTAAACTGAACTTTTATTTTGACGGGTTGCCGTGAATACCTTTAAAGTTCTGTGTGTATATGATATGACGCTAGTTTTACTCAAATGAAACAGTAAAATGCTCGTAAAGTGACTCTCAGAGCAGTTCTGGAAATACTGTTTATGTATTTATGTTCTCACTGAGATGGCAGACGCTGAAATCACCGCGAGCGCCAGGCGTGCTGTGTGTGTAGTAAACAGAACCGTGCGTCTGCTCCATTCATACAGAGACGCGCAGAACATGCAGGACTCATATTTAAATCGACTTTTGCGGCTTAATATTTACAGATACTAGTCCATATCGCGATTTGATTTGTGTAATGACCTACTTTTGATTAATTCATCCAAACTTTGACAAATTCCGTGACATTCCGTGTTAAACTGTAAATTCTGTAAATTCCGCGTTTTCTGCATGGCGGAAATCATAGGGCCCTAAACCAGCTTCCACGCTTCAAAGCATACCTAACCAGCATGTGCTGTTTTTTTCAACATGGTACACTATTATTATAAATTATAACTAGAATTTTTTTGAGTCAGCTATCCCTTTAATGAAATAGAATGTAAGAATGATGCATCATGTGGCTCCATCGACTATTAAAAAAAAAAAAAACATGAATGGCATTTATGGTTCAGGTGACTGTTGCAAAAATAAACTGGCAGCAAAACTGAATGCTCATGGGCAAAGATGGCAGATTTCAAGTCGCAAGTTTTCTGGGGGTCCTGTGCCGGCCAAGAAACTGCTATTGAGGTGAATGTAAATGCTAATGGACACTCTCTCTAGGTATCATATCATATATCTCCTTGGTTTTGCCCTCTGACATAGGTTGTTGGACTGCAGTAATGTGAAAGTACGGCGCCTAATTAGTGAAGGAAATAAAGGAATCTGATTGATTAGAACTATGTTGCGCAAAAAAAAAACGCTACAGGCTTGGAGTGACACTAAAAGTCCATCTGCCGCTTGTGTGGAGCCCATGTGTGTCCGTATAATTTTCTGTCTGAGCTTCTTGCCTGTGGGGAGGAAATAAAAAAAAACTCCCAAGAGCAGGTGGAGTGTGAAATTCCCAGTAATTCAATTTCTAATGTGAGGAATACCTTTCTTCTCAAGAGTATCTGTCTTGTCCTTTAGTGGTCCACGGACCCCAGAGATATCCAAATCATTGGTTTGTGCTGTTTTAGCCTTTCTTCTACAATACAGAATTCAAGTTGCTCTCAAACAGCCTTCTAGAGCTCTCAAAGATTGAGTGTTTTAAAATCTGTCTTGGTCATGTGACCAGAAAAGGATCAAAGTGCTTTGACTAACGTTACTTGAAATTGTTCCATACTCCAGTGGTTTGGTCAGAGAGCACAGTGAGAACTTCAGATACTCATAATCCTGTCTTGGTTTGACTCTCATCCCCTCTTTATCACCTTCCGTCATGATTTAAAACATCGACCGCTGAGGTACAGTGTGGACTCATCCTTTCATGCTCCGTAGGGCGACTTAACAAGGTCATTTAGCACTGAAAAGTCTATTTAAATGTAAAACACAACACATAATGGAAACGCATAGTCTGCTTGCATTGCTTTTCTATTCATGAGGATTGTTATATATTGTCTCTGGCCAATGAAAATAACGGCACTGGTGATTGGGTGTTAACAACAATAAATGATGCTTATTAGTTCTCTAAATTACAAGTAATCAGTGTCGCCACACGAAGGACTTTTTGAATTAGTTGGATCAATACAGAGCATAAGATGCTTGTTAGGGAATATCGATAACACTTTGGGATGGAAAATGAAAAAAGAAAGATAGAAAATAATGAATTGTCATTTTTAATATTCTTTGTACTTTGAAGTAATAAGTGATAAAGTGACAGGATTTAAACTTGTATTCAGACAGGCAGTACATTTACAATCGAGCAATGATGTGACAATAATTTTTATTGTCTTTTTATTTTGAGAGTGCTCTTTTTGAAAGTCAGGAAGATTAAATTTGAGATTTTGTACCCTCACTATTGTTTTGTCCCTGTTGACTCTCTTCATACTATAAGTACATACTGCAAAATGAGCTCATGAATGTGTTTCTTCAACTACAAGCACTTTTTAAGTCCCAGTTGTTGATTTTTATTAAAACTAACAGCATTTTCCCCCTTTTTGTTATATGAAAGTCATGTAAAAATTTAGACTTTTTTTCAATGCCTTTGTCCCAGTCCCAGGTTTTAAAGTCTAATATATGAAAATCCATCATAAAATAGTCATATTTATGTATATATATTTAAAAGTAAAAATGAAGCTATCATAAAACAATATTTAATGTGCAGAAATAGTACAGTTGTTACAAATAACACTTTACAGTTGTGGCATCATTTCCACCACAACCAACAAATTACTTTTCTTTTCTTTTCTTTTCTTCAAAGAGAAATCAGTTTCAGGAAAGAACACACTTGACATGAAATGTGACATATAATGAGTGAAAACAAAGGAAGTAATTAAGACAGTTTTTATTGTTTGTCATTTCCAACCAAGCTGTAATTTTCAAATAATGTTAATTTATGTAAATCTATTTTAAACTGTGTGTATTTAGGGTACATTAAATACTAACTGTGAAATTAACCATAGCAAGTGTCATTGTATTGCAAAAATGTCATTTCTACCACAGAATGCTGTCAAAGCAGTACATAATTTGAGATCTGGTTGCAATAACATGTTTTTCAGAAAAATTACAATTCAGAAAAAAATAACAAAATGTAGTAGTAATTAGACTAATTACGTAAACTAGTGAGAGTGTGTTTTTAGGTTATTTTCTAAAAGTCCACAAGGTCAAAAGCACCCACTGTTGAAGAAACACCCACATAAGAATAGTTTGTACAAATTATTACCTCATTTGTGTGTAAATGCTGGTATCCTTAATTGAAGAGATGTAATGTGTGCGTGCATGCGTGTGTGGGTGTGTGCGTGTGTGTGTTTTTGTGACATATGAGGACACAAATTTGTATAATGACATGGGTATGACATAGGTATCAGGAGAACGTGACTTATGAGGACGTTGCCCCATGTCCCCATTTTTCAAAAGGCTTATAAATCATACAGAATGAGTTTTTTTGAGAAAGTAAAAATGCACAAAGTTTCCTGTAAGGGGTAGGATTAGGTGTAGGGTTGGTGTAGGGCGATAGAAAATACAGTTTGTACAGTATAAAAAGAATTACGCCTATGGAATGTCCCCACAATTCACAAAAACAAACGTGTGTGTGTGTGTGCGAGAGAGAGAGAGAGATGGATGAGTGTATGTGTGCTAAAGTACATAAAATGATTGTTTCTGTCCGTCAGAAGTGATTTTTAATAGTTAGCACAGAATCTCTATTTAACACACTAAATAAGCCCTTCAGAGAGGCAATGAAGAGAGCATTATCTACTCTTAAAACTGCCTTTGACTGACCATCTTTGTAACTCTATTTAAACACTGAGTGATCTTATCTTTCCCAAGTCTGCAGAGACACAGCTAGCTGGTTAAATTATTGCACACTACTGTTTGAAAGAAACCATAAAGCAAACACTGTTATCTGCCAAGGCTGTCAAGGAGTGCTGCAGACCACCCCTTGAGAGACAGGCTGAGGCCTTAGTCACGGAGAGACATTGGTGTGATCCCACCGATAAGAGGAAGTCATTTTGTACTCAGTGTTTTTGACAATCACTAAATAACAAAGTAAGGTAAGGTCATCCGAGGGTTACAGAAGCAGCCAAAATATTAAATAGTCAAAGCAGCCAGTGTCAAGATAACATCGTTAGTCATTATCCCTCATCCTATTTCATTCAGTTGTTATTCTTAACTAACGGATTCATTCAATAGATATGAAAAAACCTCCACAAGTTTCCCCAAATGGGCATTTGTGAATCCACATCTACACAATCTGCAATAAAAATCACACTTCTGGCAAGAAAATATGTTTGGATTTGAAAAATTATTTGGAACCATGTTAAATATGCAAATGGTGTTTCACACTTTATGGGATTTAGTTTGAAGTTGATTGAATCTATTGATCAAAGTGTATGCTGTATCTAATCCAATCCATAATTTAATACTTTGTTTTTACTAAAAAAAGACATACCTATACCCTCAGGGCAGCTTTACTCAAAGAATTACTTTCGATGTCTCAACCCAGTCACCATCTTAAATAATTTTCAAAAAAAAAAAATGCTGACTGGCTGAAGAACATAATTTTTCAGTTCATTACATCCCTTAGTCTTTATAAATCAAACTCAGTTGCCTTACTTATTAACTGAAGTAGCCTACCCCCATACACTTTTACAAAAAAAGGAACAAAAGCTGTCACTTGGGCGGTACCCTGTCAAAAGTTACTAATATCTACTATTTAACAACTAATTTGTGCACTTTAGGTATTAATATGTATATATTATATATTAAATAAAATATTTTTGTAAAGATATCATCCCAGTAACAGCTTTTGCAGCTTTTTTTTTCAGAGAGTGTACAGTTACACAAAGGAGACTGTCCACATTCAAGCATTTCCATAAAATGAACTTAAACAGCTTGTCTTTTTACAGCCTATTTAGTTCATGAACTACTTACAGTCATGTGTAACCTAAATCTGACTCTAGATGGGCTGCAGTCAGATGAGCCCAATTTGTGAATTAATCAATTCAGTGTGATTTGTAAAGAGTTTCAATGACAAAAATCTGCTTAAAAGGATGATTTGATAGCGAATTTGCCTCTCAATTTCTTGTGTTTGAAATAATGAGAAATTATAGGGTTTATTACAATGTTTTAGAGTAAAATTCAGAAATTATTCTTGAAAAATGTATTGTTATTGTGGCAGTACAAGTAGTAAATAAATACTACACAAAATGGAAGAAAAAGAAAAACTTTTCCCAAGTAAAAAGTGTTAAATTAATCAGCACAGGCAAACTGTTATGTATCTCTACAGGGAAGGATTTGACTGACAGTACTTGCTACATAATTATTGAGGGATTTGTGAGTAACCTTGTTTCAGATAACAAATTACTGCAGTGCAGAAACCAGTGGAACTACAGTACAAGCAGTTTATTTTGAAAGCCTTTGAGCTTCCAATACCTGCCGGTTATAAATGTATTTGAAGGATCTCATTATAATTCAGCTGAGGACAGATCTGGGCTATGTGTCAGTCAAGTCATGTAAACCATATACATATAAATTCATGTTGCTGAAAATGTTTCCTTAATATAGACAGCAAAAACCTGTGGGGAGGGAGTTTAGCTGGGTAGCTTAAGCTCAGTCTAAAGTAAACCATGCAGCTGTGAAGCGTGACACAACCAGCTGTTGCACTGTCGGTAAAGTTATTAGGCTGTGCTGTATTTCGTACAGTCAAGCTGTACATTTATCTTAGCATGACTTTTTACTCTATGAATTTCAAGAGCATTTGAACTCTGGTCTAATGGGAGCTATCCTGAATTCCAGCTACTGTATATACAATACACTTCAGAGTCTCTGGAGTCTTTTACTACATACTGCGTCAGCAGATTTGATGAGGCATTAAAGCTCTACATAAAGCACAGCAAACTAAAGTGTCTCTAGAGAGAAAGTTTCTCTGAAGTAGTCTTTAACTACACACTAAATCACCATGAGACGTATTCAGTGAGACATTATTTATATCATCAATTACTAGATTAGACAAGACCCATCAAGTGTATTAACAAAGTCATGTCAATCCCATTTTATCATTTTAGTTGTCTAACTTATAAGACTGAGGCGATAAACCGTCATTAGCGCTAGAGATGATAATGTGTCGAATAGAGTCTTCTGTAAAAGACCCCTTGAGAGAAAGTACACAGAGAGTCCATTTCCTAAGAGAAAAAAAAATGCATGAACTCCGCCAGCAAGCACTGACTTCAGTTATTTGCCTTGACAGCTACTTTACACTGTTGCAACTTTCTGGTCCTCTGAGATATCTTTCATTTATCTACTGTAGCATCAAGGGAGCAAAATGTTTGCTGGTAACTGTGTGTCTTATTGAGGAAATTTCAACACTAAAAAAGTGTATTTTTTTCCAACTGGTCTGGTTTCAAAAGGAACCCTTTTTAATATATCATTATGAATTAAGCATGTATTTTCCTGTCAGGAACTTGTGAGATTACACATTTGGATATTTTGGCTAAAGCTTTGGTTTGCTATGGAATTCTAAAGAGGATCTAACCTAGTGAATTGCCTCACTTCCTACTGCCTACAGAGGCAGCATTTTAAAGGGCACCTATTATGCCCCTTTTTACAAGATGTTATATAAGTCTCAGGTGTCCCCAGAATGTGTCTGTTATACCGCACAGATCATTTATTATATCGTTTTGAAAATGCCTATTTTGAGTGGAAGCAGAAACATGCTGTTTTTGTGCCTGTATCTTTAAATGCAAATGAGCTGCTGCTCCCCGCCCCTTTTCCAGAATAGGGCTGTGCCTTTACAGCTGGTACCTCTGATACTCTGCCAAAAACATCTGTTTGGTTTTGATTATCATGTCTATCGTGCTGAAAACATGCATTTAAGCCATAACAGTTTAAACTTCTCATATACGATTTTCTAAGTGCCCACGTCCGAAGCACACACACAGAAAGCAGCTATCACACGACATGTGAGCACTAAGTTTTCTTTCATGTCTTATTGCGCCTAAAATGTCAAAAACACACATAAGTTTCAAAAACACAGGCAGTTATGTCTGTGAAGGTAAACAGCTGGGAAAGAAATTGCATGGTTTTTTTTTAGATCTGTGTATTAAGTGACAGCATTGTAATATACAATATATTGCTGTCACTTAATACACTGCTGTACTGCTATACTGCTGTCTATGCTGTTGATATGAGCCAAACAATAAAGTAGAAACAGAAAATCACTCACTGCTCTGGATTGAGTAACTTATAGCTTTAATAAGACATTTCATACTTGAATGCTGCTTTTAAATGCTCTTGCGTGAAGATAAACATGGCAGATTGTGTGTGGCTCACTTGGGTGGAGTCTCTGTTAATACAGCATGTAAAATGTGACATCACATTTTACGGATTCTTTGAACGGCTTGTTCTGAGACACTGCTTATGATTTATGGGGATTAACAAAAAGGAGTGGGTGGATTTTTATCGTTATAGGGTGGTTGTGTGCACACTCTGCCAACATACATTTATGTTCAAACAACATGTAAAAGTGAATTTTGCATAATAGGTGCCCTTTAATAAGTGACATATTTGGAACACTCTATATAGCCAGTAAGTTTACATGCCACACAAATAGCATTCAGGAGACTCAACTCACTGTTAATTTAAGAGTTTCACATTAGCATGGTGCTATGCTAACTGTGCAGTACTCTAAATATGTATTCACGCCATGTCAAAATTATCATAATTATTCCAACTGGGATTCTGACTTCTAAAAAGCGTTCATGTCCTTGTAGAACTCATAATTTCAACTTGTGACAACTCAGAATTTTCACTCATACCACCTGCATAAACAGTCAAAATAGTGGCATTAGCAGTGAAATGTAGGTAAGCAATTTTTCATATTTATGTTTTCCTATAATTTACTATTTTAATGGTCTTAATGCAAGAAAAAAATCTTCAACAAAAAAACATTCATTACAATTTATAATAGCTATCACGAGGTATAATAACTATCTGTCATGCTAAATAAACAGTTTATTAATAAGACATTTGCATTACTTGTTCTATTGTGCTTCTGTCAACTGATTATTCAAATTACATAGATAGATAGATAGAAAGATAGATAGATAGAAAGTGGACAAAATACAGTATCTTAAAATGCTGCCTATGTTTAGAACTGAGCAAGTGTACACTTAGCCTCAATGATATACAGCACAAGAGCACATCCTCTCCTTATCAGCTCTCATTTTTATGACGTGCAGTTTGGAAATGAAAAGCTCTTAAGAAAAAAATAGATTTACACAATGATGGTGCAGGCAGTCGTCATGGTTACAGACTGAATATGAGGAGTAAGTGTGGGAGACCTCGCTGGTAGTTTTGCTGTGTGGGTTGAGACATTGCTTCCTGTGAAGCAATCAGATGTGGAAGCTCTACATTGGGTCTGTAGCCCCCTCACCTCAGTGTTCATGGCTACTGAAGCAGGAGACGCTCAGTTAGAGTCCAAAGTCGATACAAACAGAGCACTGCAGTGTGAAGAGCGCATCGAACTTGCTCGGTGCCATTTTTACCTATGCGACTCTTTCAACAAAAGCAAGAATGCCTTTTGTTCAACACAAAACATGTAGTTTTTATGAAGTAGGCCAGGTGCTTTCTTTTTCTTATCCGTTTTGCATGACAATATAATTGAGAGTGTGTGTGTGCATATCACAGGAGCGATACACATGTAAGGGCCCCAAATCATTTCCAGAACAGTCTCTCCTGGGGTAAGCAGATGCGCTTCACTTTAATGAAATTACACGCAGAATTAGAGCTTGGATCAGGAAGCTTGGGGCGAGAGGGGGGGCTTAGGCCCCCTAGCATCCTCTGGAAGCAGCGGATTACCGCTCAGGAGAGACTGGGAATCTCTGTGGCAACCGTTGGGGATGGGCTAGAGTTGGGAGATGCTTATCAGCTGGAAAAGAGCTAAAAGAAGCAGGAATGGGAAGTCTGTGATGTTGAAGTCCCATTGAAGACTGTGAAGCATGAATATTCATTTCAGGCGCTGCTCTTGCCTCCTTTGTATGCCATTGCTCTCATGTTATCTCTTGACTTTCTTTCACTCTTTCTCTGCTAGTTTTTCAAAAGTCTTATCCTCCTTTTCCCAGGCTTCCCACGTGATGTTTTGTGAAGCATTAGCTGCGTCCTCTCTGTTTGTACATGAGCAAAGTGGGTTTCTAAAAATGTCCTGATTGCGCTCTTATTTTTGAGATGAGAAGCTCAGCTTTAAAACAGTGGAACGGCCTTTCACAAGTCCTCCTTGGAGGTTTGTACTTCGGAAGTCATTACACTATGATGGGCGTTCGAGTGATTTTGGCTGGAAAAAATAGATGCATTGGGCAGTTTTATGTGTTTTTCCCTGTTTTTCACTACTGGCGAACACAGGAAGCTTTTAGTGCGAGTGCAAGTAAATGAAGAGCTAACGATGCATGTTAGGTGTAGAATTGATGCTTTATCAACGCTTCCACAGAGAATGATGAGAAATCACAAACCGGCTAAATGAGCATTATTTTCTGGCAAGCTTTATCACTGATCATCAACAGTACATGAAATGAGGAAATTATGCTGATGACAGTCCCAAATACAACCTGTTTATAATAAATACTAGTTTCTATGGAAGTCTGTTTTTGCCACTGAAAAAAAAATTTAAAAAGGTAATTGCGACTTTTTATCTCACTTTTTCTTGCAATTGTGAGTTTGTATCTCACAATTCTAACTTTTTTTCTCAGAATTGTGAGATATAATCTCGCAATTGCGAGTTACAAAGTCCAGTTCTGAGAAGAAAAAAAGACTGATATGTTCTCAGAATTTTATGAGTTTATTTCTGACTTCTTTTCTCAGAGTGGCGAGTTTATATCTTGCAATTCTGACTTTAAAACTCACAATTGCAAGTTTGTATCTTGCAATTTTTGACTTCACTCCTCACAATTGCCAGTTTATATCTCACAATTCTGAGGAAAAAAAAAATCAGAATTACAAGTTTGTATCTTGCAATTCTGAGTAAAAAAAGTCAGAGTTGCGATATAAAAAGTCGCAATGACCTTTTTTATTTTTATTCAGTGGTGGAAACGGACTTCTATAAGTTTCTTTTCTGAACGAAAGTGGATTTTTTTTTCAATTAAATCTTATTTTCCTAATTGCAATTTTTTTTGGCAGTATTATTGTGCACTGTGTTTTCAGCAGTGTACAAAAACACTGATCCTTATTCTCCGCAACATTTTATTTTGCTGAATGGAGACTCTTTGCCATACAAGGCCACTAAGTCCATAGGCCTATAAAAAATGTAACATTGTGAATGTGTGGGAGAAAAACTACAGTGTAGAAAATAGGCACTCACATCCAGTCAGCTGTTTTTTCAGTTTTGAGCATTATTCACAACATTGCATGAGTTGCCAAGTATGTTTTTGCAGTGATGATTTAATTTGGGTGGGATGCTTTAAATTTTTAATTCCAAAGTGTTAAAAAATGTGATGCGATGATATAAACAATCAAGCAGCTGAGATTTGCTATATAGTATTATAGCACTTTTCATAAGTATACTGTATATATGCAGTTGGATTTACTAAGTAAGGGACAAAGTACTGTACATCCAGCTAGTTGTTATCATAGTATAAACCCTGAAGGGGTTTATTTTGCAATAACAACCAGCTGGATCCCGCTTATTACACAGCTACTTCCCACATAAGTGAATAATTGGTTACAAAATATTGATTTGAGTTGAATTTTTTTTAATTAGCTCACTGAATGCAAAGCTTCCATGAAGAAAACAGTTGCTAGCAAGCAGCTTTTAGCCAACTAGATGAACATTTAAGCGATAATGTACAGTCATACCACTTATCACATGGCTTTTTAACACATGATGTGCACAGGAGGAACTGATTTGAGGTGAAAGTGTTTTAAAATCTTACATGTTTACTATCTTATAATCTATTCCAGTGCACAAAACAGTTGTCCTGGCAAGAGGATGAACATAGCAAAAATATTACAGTACTACTTTTGCTGAAGTCCTCCAATTTCATTTTCAGTAACTACAGTATAACAGAGAGGCATGATTCACTCTCAGAGTTGTCTTGTTCTAGACTGATTCATATGCAGTTGTAAAGGAGGGTTTCTCATTGCAGTGAAATGATTGTTTTCATAGGTTAGCACACTGCTCATTGGCTTGACAAACAACTCATGCTTATGAATCGAACACAGAAAGGTCAAAATATTTGTATCAACACAAACATATTGTGAATTTGACAAGCTATGCTTCTAGAATTTAAATGCATATGTATGCATTGTGAACTGATTTATCAGAAAATATGCCATATTGCATACTTAGCTTCAACTATAATTATAAAGCTCATCTGCTATCTTGCTAATCTTTAATAATAAAACTCATTTATCTATCACAGCCATAAAAATCAAAAGCAGCATTTTACGCTATGCTGTAGCTCTAACGGTCTCTTCATCTTTCTGGTCTAAATGAACCGTTACCAGGACTGTGGGCTGTTTTCTAATCATCAGCCATGAGAGAAAGCAACACTTGTGGTTTATTTTGCTGCTCCTATTGACCCATGGTTTAGCTCTTCAGGGAAAAACAGCTAAGCATTAGATGGCTTTGGCTTAAAGGAACGCTTTCCTTAGTATCACAGGATGTAGACACACTGATTCGATCAACTAAGACTCTTCACTATCCCCACATTTTCTCTTAAGAGGAAGAATGAGTGAAAGAAGGAGTGAGGAAGCTGCAAACAAAAACAACACGCAACCGTTACCCTGCCGGTCAGTGCAATGCAAACAGACTCTGGTGAGAAACTCCATTACTGATAATGGTCTGTGTTTGTGCTGGCTGTTGAAGAATCAGCATGGCTAATTGACCTTGCTGAGTCCCAGCAGGCAATGGGCTCCGTGTCAGCAGAGCAGGGAAGGACATTATCTGATTTCACACAGTTTGATGCGCTCAATGACACGCAGAATGACTGTTGCTCCTGTGAAATCATACGACAAATATTCATATAATGAAGCCAAGAGAAATATATCAGAGAAAGCAGAATATATAAGCTTTGGTTTTTGCCATTAAAGTAGCAGATGTGTTGCATTCAGCATAGCTTTCAAATCCACAGAATGTATCCAGGACTGTGCAATCCAGATTTCAACAAATCGTTTTTTTTCCTACTTTTAATCCTACTTCACATTGGACTTCTGGGACTTCTTATTACTCCGAGTACTCTGTGCTTTGCCTTGAAAGGTGTAAATTGATCTGTTGCCATCAGGATTTGAGGTGAGAGTGATTGAAAGTACTGCAGATGAGTCACTTTCCAGATATAGCCGAGCAGTCTGTTCTCTGAATCTTTCTCAGATGAAAAGAAGATGTCA
>JAFVLL020020639.1:0-12154 GCA_021397915.2 Tor tambroides | reverse complement strand
GGATGATTTCTGAAGGATCATGTGACACTGAAGACTGGAGTAATGATGCTGAAAATTCAGCTTTGATCACAGGAATAAATTACATTTTAAAATATCTTCAAATAGAAAACAGTTATTTTAAAATGTAATAATATTTCACAATATTACCATTTTCACTGTATTTTTTTGATCAAATAAATGCACATTTTTTGCTAAAATGTCTCTCAAAATGGAACAATCACACTTGTCTACTAAATCTACTAAGCATGAGCTGAATGAGTGTCATCGCTCCAGCTTGATTGTGATTTCACTGAAGTCTTCCTCAGACGGGTCACGGAGCAGTGAGGAAGAGGAGTAAAATACCCTCATTAATGAGGTCAGACTTTCCCCTCAAGAGAAATCACAAGATCGCCAATCCATCATAAAGATGACCAGTGGATGGACACACAAAGCCACTGGAAAAAGCTTTGTGAGTGGAGACAAATCGAAACAGGACCCTGCCATCCTCTCTGCCACATCTGTCAGTCACAGTGGCAGAGCCGCTGACAGAAGCGCGACTACAGCGCCGGCCGCTCGCAGATACAGTTTCAGACCACCGCTTTAAGCTGCAGATCACAATGTCAAGAGATAGAAACCACTCACAGTCAGAGCGTGTCCAGAGGATTTAGTGGACAGAGAGATAAACACACTCACGCTCATTCATGTGTGCATGAAGCACAGAAGCAGCAAATGAATGAAACCAGGCACTCTTCAAGTTAGCAAACCAAAACAACTTGGATTAAATAGATTTATACAAAAATGATTATTTTATGTATGTAGCCAGATTTTATATGACACGACTAATATATATATATATATATATATATATATATATATATATGCATGAAAAACTAAATTTTTTATATTTGTATTTTTATAGAGTAAATAAATGTTCTAAAAGCTTATATATATATATATATGATATGTTGTATATTTATATTGTATGTAAAATTATAAAATCTTTATATTTATGCAGGAATTTATTTACGCATTTAAATAATTTCAAATCATTATTATAGTTACACTTTACAATGCAGTTGTTTACAGTAATATTAGTTAACACATTAGGTATCATAAATAACTATTATTTTTGCTGCATTTATTCACCTTGATAATTTTATAAATATACAATTGTTCATTTTTCATACAACTTTTGATGTTAAAAATGTCTTAATGTAAAAAATAACAAGACAAAGTGCTAAAAGTGATCAAATGCTAATACGTATGTTTATTGTTTTTTCATATAGGCTACGATAACTTAACAAGCAAAAACTTATTGTAAACTAAGTTATTATCATACATTTCTATGCATATTTTGTGCATAGAAAATGTTCAGCTCAGAAAAGTTGAAAAAATAATGTTTTATGTTCAATTTAAAACAGAAATAGGCTATTTTAATTGCGAATAAATGCCTTTTCATCATCTAGATTTATAGCCACAATATGCACACACACCATCTTGAAATATTTAGCAAGCTTTATTTATCTTCATAGACTCTATAGACATTTTAACTGTGAAATGTCAAAAAGACTTTTTTCTAATTCATTTTTAATCTGGCATCGATGGACAACATCACTTTATAAAACAAAAGAAAGGAACTTTTAAATCAGCAATACCTCTTCAGCAGGGCTCCTGATGTCTGTGGTGCAGAGTTAATTGCAGAGATGAGGAGCTGTGCTTCAGCGGTCTGTGATGCTGTGAGTGAAACACATGTGTCTGCGGAGAGATGCAGCAGAGATGCTGCACGCGTCGCGAGCGTCGCGTCTGTCAAGGCGGGTTCACGGAGGAAGCTTTTGAAATATTTCATAAACAATTACAAATTCAAACGTTTTCAGCTCTGATATATGTAAAGAGAATTACGCCAGAAATGATGATTTCGCTAATAATAATAATATTAAAAAAATTATAAAAAAATAAATAAATAATCGAAGTTATTTATATTAACAATATATACGTTATTTACAAGCAAAAGGTTTCGCGATGTGCTAGTCAGTTTAAAAAAAATAGTTCAAAACGATAATCAATTAAAAATATTCCCTTAAAACGCATCTCTAGACTTTCTGCCATCTAGTTATTCTCCATGTAGAACGCAAAGAGGCGTTCCAGATTATACGTTATGTATTCACTCTCAAAAAGTAACACTTAAATGTTGTTTTGAATAAAAAGCAGAACGTTTGGTTCCTTTGTGTTTTTATATCGAATCGCATTTTAGTTCACACGCTCGTGTTTGTCTCTCACGTTTTTAGCTTCGCTTTATTTGCGTCCATCCGGGCCGCCGTAGGCACGCTGCAGGTTTTTCCATCATGGCTGCGTCCATCGCTCACCCTGCGCTGTCCTCCTTTTGTAAAATAAACTGTAATATTCACGGAATATGCAGCTTAATTTCATTCAGCAGGAGGATTTCAATCTCCTCTGTCCTCTCAACAAGCGCCGTGACCACAGAAACAGGTAAAAATCGTATTATCGGATATTTAATCTATTTACAGTGTTACGTAGAACTACAAAATTATTACTATTATTATTATTATTATTATTATATAGAAAATATGTCATTACATTACTAAAATGAAATATTACATTTAACTAACAAAACTGGCATAATATTACCATGTTTTTGGATATGCACCATTTTACTACCATTGTATTCTTTAACTTAATACAGTTGTATATGAATATGATAGTCGTTCAATACCAAGCGTACGTTGACGAACCATATTATTATCAGTTGATACCGTTATTGTACCATCAAATTAAGGGTTAATTGCTCGTCTGGCATGTTATATTTAACTAAATCGTGTCTTATGGCCTAATATTACCTCAGTTTGACTTAAAAAAAAAAAAAAAAAAGTAACTTATTGAACGTGCACTTAATTTCTGCACTCATCAAATGTTTGATTACAGAAGCTGCAGGCCGAGGTCTTCAGGGTCAGCGGAGGTCAAAGAGACAGGTTATTATTACACTTTACCTCATCATAATCATAATGTAGTTGGTCTGTGTTCTGATCTCTCTTTATGAATCAGGTAAATAATAATATTGATAATAAAACTCGTTTGATTGCATTGCACAGGCTGGGGAGCCCAGGACCGAGCGGATGACGGTGGATCAGGACTGGACCGCAGTTTATCCTACTGCAGCGTCATTCAAACCGTCCGCGGTTCCTCTGCCGGTGCGGATGGGATATCCCGTGAAGAGAGGCGTACCACCTGCCAAGAAGGGTAACCTGGAAATGATAAAGGTGATGAAGTCTTTTAAACTACATCTATTTTAAAAAAAAATTAACTCAAGCAGAAGTGCAATATACCATATTTATTTATGTATTTATTTTTGGGGTTTCTGCTGGTCTTAAAAAGTCTTAATTCGCCATTCCACAAATTAAGGCCTAAAAAGGTCTTAAATCACAGCAGAAAGTCTTAAATTCATAAAGTCATGGCATTAAATGTTGCATGCACTGCACAAAAAAAAACAACAACAATATCTTCCTCAAAACTAATTTAAACATCCTTAAATCAAGACACATTTGAGATGCAAATTGAGAAATTGAACAATTAAGTGAGTTTATGCTTAAAACAAGTGTCTTTCAATAAGGCATGAAAACTGGTTTTCCATTTTAATTAAGTTGATTTTTCAGAGTTCATTGGCAGATTTGCTCTTGTTTTAATCATAAACTCGCTTCATTTTGACATATTTCTGAGAAAACAAGATTTCTTATGTCATTTTTGTTCTCAAGTAAATGTCTTATTTGACTATCTTTAGACATTTGCACTGGAAGACAAGACAAAAATACAGATGAACACTTTTTTTGCCGTGTGATTTCAAGCTATAGTACGATTTATCATTTCCATATTCCAGTGTGTGAGCTAATTAAGCCCTTTTTTGTAAAATGAATTACTGGAGATCTGCTGAAAGTTGCATTTTCAAACTTTGAAGTGTTGCTAATACAAGCCATTTACATTTAGAGACCATATTGACATATTTTGTTCCATTCAAATGATTTCTTAATTCTTTTTTACTTGGTCTTAAAAAGTTTTAAATGTACCTTCAGAAAACCCTGTTTGTGCATTATTATTATGTATATGGCAGAGCATATCTCTAAGGTCAGTTTGTAGGATGCAGAGCTAACATGTCTCTTTGAACAGAAACTTTTAGAATTTGGAACATATTTTTTCTGCAAAAAAGGAAACCTGTCTATGGAGATTGTGAAAACCTTATTGTGAACTTTAAATGATGCTAACTGGACCTATTCAGCTCGTCTTTTGTTGTATATACATTAAAACGTGATATTTTAATAAAACACTTTTTTTTAAATAACATGATTTAATGTTTTTCAGATCCCAAACTTTTTACACTTAACCCCGGTTGCTATTAAGAAGCACTGTGAGGCCCTGAAGCGTGAGTTTTTTCATTGAGAAAGTTTTCAATATCGGACAGCAGCTAAATGAGAGAGAAAGATTTGTAAATATTTTCCCCGTTTAATTTGTCCAGAGTTCTGTACCGAGTGGCCGTCTGCCCTGGACTCGGATGAGACGTGCACGAAGCATTTCCCAATCCAGGTGCGGAGTAAGGAATCCGTATCCGCTGGATTGTCGCTGCGAAACCCAGACGCGAGGATAGTGACACTGAAGGTACGTCTGTCAGTTTTGTTTATTACTTTCTGGAGCTCAAATTAATAAGTTGTTTTTGGATATGACCTCTTTGATGGAAGTTATTACACATCGCAGTGTCCTGGAAACCAGAGCTAAGCTGCATATTCATTCTGTGAAATAAGCTGTTTGAATGGGCAGAAAATCTACACATTTTCGCAGATTTCTTCAGTTTTTCCTACAGCACTTATTAAGAGTAAACTGCGTGTAAATGGTATGTCAGAGCAAAACAAACTGCGCTTAGTCGCTTTGCATGTCAGTCATGGTCTCTTTCTGTCTAAATTGGTGTTTTTGGACAGAATATGCTGCGAAATGGACGAGACATGTACTGTCAAAAGTCAGGCTACTTAAAAAATTAAGCATGATGTGGACTGTTTTTCTGCCCATGCTGTCTCCTCTTAGAATTATTTACACTTAAACATATTCAGTAGCACATTACGAAAGATACAAGAGAATTAAATGAGCATAAACGTTACAGATAAGAAGTCGTTTTTGCTTGAGTAAACACTGACTGTTGTCAATAAATGGATTTACTTGTCAATGAAATGCTGTTACTTGAAGACGTGCGTGATGGCCTCATTGATTTTGCTATATATTCTCTCTTCATTTATAATCTGAGATGTGTGATTTATCATAAATCTCTCACCATCTGGCTGAAAAACCAGGAATCGCCATCTGACGTTAATCCCGTTGGATTAGGGCTGGATGTGAAGGGGATCAAAGGGCAGATTTACAGGATGAGGGTCTTTTCCCCCCCATCCTTTCTTAACTGAAACAGCCAGAAAACCCCAGATAAATCAAGTGATGTTGAATTGTGCACCATTGTTTTGTTCTTTGAGAGAGAGAGCTTAGTGACAACACTGGGTTGTGTTTGTGCCGATTTAAAGAGCAGAGTTGTGCATGATGATAGTTAGTGCTTTTTCAGGGTTTGTTGTGTGGAAGAATAAGATTTAATAGAAAGTATGTTCAGATGACTGGAGGAACGCCAAGTGAAAATGATTGCTGGAGAAATGCTGAAGATTTGGATTAAGTGACTCATTGTCCTTTGATGAACTTTCAAGACTGGGAAATAAATATAAATGAACTTTAATTTAAATGAATAGAAAATATTATAAAAAAAAAAGTTCAGGTTTCAGTTATAATATTTTATATTATTAATAATATTTTTTATATTTTTTCTTTTAAATATTTAAAGTCTGTGATTTTTTTTTTTTTTTTCCCCTTTTTCATGACTATTTGTTATTTTTGTATCCCTGAGATACTATTATAGTTATAGTTTATTAATATTTTTAATTATAAATGTTTTAAATGAGTTGTATTTTAAAAATCTATAAATGTACAAGTTTACATTTTTGTTTTCTGTTTATTTTCATTTTTGTTGAAGTTAATGATTTCATTGTGTTTTTGTCATTTTTATTTTTTATGCAAGTTATTTTAGTATCAAGATACTATTATAGTCTTATTTTTATACATTTTCTAAAACTGTTTATTTTTGTATTTTCTGATTTCATTTTAATTTTTTATATTAGTGATTTTATGTGTTTGTCATTTGTTGTATTTCATTTTATTTCTGTTTTAGTTATTTTAGTACATCGAGAGATAATATGCAGGGTCCTGATCATCTGACTATACTTTATTCCTTGTGTACTGTCAATAATGATGCATTTTTAACTCTTTAAACTCTTTTTGTGTTTCTGCCCTTTGCAGGTGAAGCTCTCCAGCTTGAATCTGGATGATCACGCCAGAAAGAAGATGATCAAACTCAGTGAAGAGCGATACTGCAAAGACACCGACACGCTCACCATCACCACAGACAGGTGCGTGATATGGATATATATTCTGTGTTGTTTTATTCCTCATTTCCCTTACATTAAAATGATCTTTGTGTATGTGTGTGATTGTAGCTGCCCACTGAGACAGCAGAATTATGATTACGCCATGTACCTCCTCACTGTGCTTTACCACGAGTCCTGGGTGAGTCTGCAACCCTCCACATTACTTCAGATACACTGACATTTGTGTGCGATTTCAACTTTTTCCAGCAAGCTGAAATGAGATGCATTTGTGCTTTATTAGCTGTCATGTACACGTCTGTAAGGTTCAATGTTTAAGATCATATCTACACTGTAAGACGGGATTTACATGCTGCAGGGTGGATTTCATGAAAACTGTCAAGAAATATGCAGGTCAAAATTTGCATGAAATAAAACATTTTGTATAAAGAAAATTAACCCTGTAGATGTTAAAATAGTCTTCAGACATCAACAATAATTGAGATCCATAATATCTATATTAGTATCAATTATCAGTCACCACTTGATTTAATTTTTTGTTAAAAGTACTATACAGTAATACATGTTTGTGTATGTATATGTATGTTATGCATGTATATTAATTCTAGAATTATATATTTATATATATTTGTATTTATACAAAACTATCTAAATCAAAATAAATTATACAATTATATACATTTTAATTTAAGTTTGTATATTTATATTATTTAATTTTTTTTAAAATATAATAATATACATAATATATTTCTTAAGGGTGGCAAAGCGGTATAATATAAGCAATAATATATGTTTAAAGTGTCAGTTCACTTTTGTACAAACTTTCTAATGGCATAAATGGAGTAAATTATGACAATTCTAATTTTTAAGTGAACCATTCCTTTAAGCATGAGCAATAATAATAGTGATGCTTGCCTTAGCAAACCGCACTAATCATGATTGATCATTGTGATTTCTGTGTCAGTACTTTGACTGGATTGTGACCAGCTTCTGTCTGATGGAGGTTGATGTGTTCTCCGTGCTCGTGTGTTTGAATCACAGGAGAGTCTCTCTGATGTCTGTCATTGAACACATGAATATTTCATCTCTCTATTGTACCTGAACTCTTATGAAAGTTTCAGTGGGGTCCCGCTGGCAGCGGGGTGGATTTCCATGACCAAGACCCCCTGTGGGACCACATTAAACGATAGGATGTGGGGGGCATGAATAAAGGTTGGGAATCCACAACAGTGACGGTGCACTTTGGGGTTTTACATCCCCTGACCTAAGATTGAAATTAGTTTGGAATTAAACCTGGAATGTATTTATTTATTTATTTATTTATATTTTCAGGCCTGAAAAGTAGAATTGGAAATATTTTTTATATATTTTTTTATCTCTGACCAAAATTGTATTTAATTTTGTTTTATTGATTTATTTTATTTTAATTTATTTTAACATATAAAATCTTTATGGCCAAAATATATATTGAAAATATATTTCAAAGCTAAAATATACTATAAAATGTGCAAGAAAATGTGTTTTTTAACCTTAAAATACATTTATGGTAAATGAAAAATGCATTTTTAAAAAATATATTTTGAACAATATAAATATACAGTATTTTATTTGAAAATAAAGAAAAAAAATAACTAAAATGTTTGTTTGTAAATGTATTTTACAATATATTAGCAATTATATGTAAAAATATATCTGATTTTTTTATATTTTTAAATATATCTGATTTTTCTGAGTGGGCATGTTTTTAAATGATAAATCGGTGCGGAAACAACTACAAAAAAGGTCATTTGTTTTTCAATTTTTGGTTTAGTTTTAATTCTTACCTTCAGCTTGATCCACAATGTTTAGTGGTGAAAGCAAAGCAATCCATTAAACCTGCTGCAAACCATCACTCAATTAGTGTCATGATTATCCACCTGATTTTCCACCTGATTAGATGATTGACAGCTGTCTCGCCCAATGAGCAACCCGAGAGTGGAAACGGCGGCTGAATAGAAGCATCCGATTGGCCGACAGGGAGATTCCATTGGAAAAAGCAGTCGGCGGCGCCTCAGAAGACTCTCATTACAGCACGATGAAACGCGTCATCAATAATTCACGTCATATCTGCGCGGAAGAACCGTCTCCGCTTACACCGAGTTCACGATCAAAGTCGAGAGCGGCTATTTAATTGACAACAGATGTAACGTGACAGTTTCCTTTGTGAATTAAGTGAGACTCGAAAAAGCGATTAGTAACCTTTGAGTATCGCATGATTCACCTCATTAGCACAACAGAGGATGAATTAGCAGATAAAACAGATTAAAGACAAGAGCGGTGTAATTTATACACTTGAACTTCTCAAAGTCGGCAAACTGAAGGCTTCCTACGCAGATGATCTTCTTAAAGCATCTTTGAGGAGTAAAGAACGTGACCTTTTAGATTCAGACAGGTCAACCACCAAAAAAAAAAAAAATGGATCGGGTGTCAATAAAATGCAACAAATGCTCAAGACGTGTGCATTTTCCCATCATGCTCTTGTCGCTGGAGACTGGCTGGCTTTGGTATTGTGTAACTATGTTGTGAGCTTCACTAAGAAGCCTGGCCGAGAGCCACGCTCGAGCTTTGTTTGCCATCCTGGTTGGGAAGTGAAACGGTGTCCGCTGGCCTTTCGCTAGCACAATGGCTAGCACAGAGGCGGCTCGGAGCGCTCAGGACGGGGTGGAGTGACGTCGGGTGGGAACGGGAGGGGGGAGCTTCGCCACAAAGCAGCCGATTGTTCCAGACCACGAGGGTGATTGTATCTCCAAGACCTGATTTAGCTGCCAATACGGCTACAGGATAATCCATTCAAACTGTGTTCACATTGACTGGAAGAGGTTTTGGAACAAACGTGGCCTGGAAGTGTTTCCAGAGGTTGAATATCACCCCTTTTTTCCATTTCATTTGCTTTTTAATGCGTCGTGAAGTCATCACAACCAACATGTGTTTCGCAATGCGGTGTACTTCTGAAATGCAGGGTGGCCAAACAGCAAAAAGAAAAGAAAAATAAATAATACAGCTCGACAATATATTGGGATATTTGTGGGATACATATTCCTAATTTAAAATATATTTCATTTAAATTAAATGCTAAAATATATTACAAAAACATTTTCCAATCTTAAAATACCTTTGGGTAAAAATAAGAAAATATAATTTAATATAAGTAACTATAAACTTATCAATATTTTTATGCATATCTATATTAGTTATATAATTTAAATAGCAATATAGGAAATTGATTTTTCAAATGTATAATATTTAATTTAAATCCTTGTTTCTGACCTTTAAATACATTTTAGGTTAAAAAAAAAAAAGCATAAATATAGGAAATATAAGTAACTATCACTATATTTTTGCCAAAATGTATTTATGTAAATGTGTTTTATATGTTGTAAAGAGCTTAAGGAAATATATTTTTTCAAATGTTAAATTTTATTTAAACCTTCAAATGCTAAAATATATTACAAAATGTCCAAAAATGTGTTTCCAATCTTAAAATGCATTTGGGGTAAATATAATAAATATAGAAAATATAGTAAACTAAAGCATATCAAAATACTTTAAAAACTATATTAGCATTTTTTTTTTTTTTTTTTTTTTTGCTGGCCAACAATAAGTTTCAAAATATGCTAAATAAACAATGCAACTTAAGGATATGTATTTTTCAAAAAAAAAATTAAACCTTCAAATGCTACAATATATTACATAATGTGCAATAAGAGGTGTTTCCAATCCTAAAATATATTTTGGGTAAATGTTGGAAACATAAGTAACTAAAATTCAAAATATTAAAATATATTTATGTATTTACATGTATTTATTAATATTAGCAATATATTTCTCAATATACATCTTTCAGATTCAAAACATTTAGTTTAAACCTTCAAATGCTAAAATATATTACAAATGTGGAAGAAAATACATTTCTGATAAGAAAATATATTTTGGCTAATTACAAAAGTATTTTTTTAAATATATTTTGAATAATATAACTAGATTTAGATATAGATATATAGTTTTTTTATATTATAATGCTAACATTAGCATTATATTAAATATTTAAACATTTACATTAGCATTATATTAAAAAAATATATATATATCTGTAAACATATAATCATTTTTATTCAACTTTTTTTCCATTATATGGGGAAAAGTCACGTTTTTCAATTGAACGATTGAAGTAATTTCCAGAAATGGGGTATATATTGATTTCACATTGACTTTAACGCTTGGTTTTGGTGTTTCTTGAACAGAAGAGCTCTCCAAGAAGCCATATTTTTCTTTCCCGAGCATCAGAGCGGTTAACCGATCAGCTCGGCTCGCACAGCGGTGGCCTTTGGAAAGCAAACCACGAGCGTCTCCATGTCTTCAGTCAGGTCCTCAATTACACTCCCATTCTCTCCAGTGAAAGGCCACTCTCATCAATTAGTCGCAAACCATTTGATTTGCCTCTTCGGCTAAATTGAATCATTTAGGTCAACAGTCCTAATCAAATCCTCACGATCCGGCCAAACCGCCTTCATCTCCATAGAAACCACCTAATCCATCAGTCGCTCCCTAAGTAGTGCCCTGCGGCCGGGTGATTTGGAGGACGTTTGGAAAGGGAGAATGACGAGGGAATGGTTTCTGTGTGCAGGACCTGTATTGATAGTCATTAGTCTGAAGCACCTGCACCAGAGGCCTTCATACACACAAAGACGCTTTTGTCACCGAGGATGGGAAGTATTGGGAAAATTTAGTCTCAGGCAAAGGAGGGACTCCAAGGGTTTTTATCAAACTCAAGCTGTCTTTAAAAGTTTGCGGCACCCGTTCAAACGCTTAAGCAAATGTTGAGCGGCGTCTCTTCGTGTTTTCAGTGAAAGCAGAGCTGCTCGTCGAGTTTAAGTAGCTGTGTTTATTACAGCAGTTCCTTTCCAAATCAGCTTGGCGTTTTTATCGTGCCAGAATTCCTCAGCTGATCCAAGACTGTCAAAAAAAAAAAGTATAGTTTGATTTCAATGCTTAAACAATCTTGGTCTAAGTTGGGTTTAAATGTGCTTTTTGACATTTTATCATCTTCTTTAACCAGAAGATAATATTGTCAGTCTTGGATCGTTTAGTGTCACATGCTCTCAGGCACTCGATTATTTGCTTTTATGATGAATTTCAGGCTTCAGTGAGGTTCTAACAGTGACATTTTTGGTCAAAGTCCTGCAGTTGATGCTCCTATGAGGATAGTCAAAGTTGCAATTGCAAGAAACTAGCTTGTCTATATGATGTTCAATGTAAATATCTGCCTATTTTGCATTCTTTTAAAATTATTTTCGTAACGACGAATAAGCATTGATAAACACTTTATAGACACTTTTTCATTAGTACAACCATATGACACAAAAAAAATCTGGCCAAAATATATTAAAAATAAAAATTAAAAAAATAATAATAATAATAGAATAAAAAAACCACACAAATAAGTAACTAAAACCAATCAAAAAGTAAATGTATTTTAAAATCTATATTAGCTATACTTTTTTTTTTAAATATGATGTAAACAATGCAGCTTAAGGAAATATATATATATTTTGTTTAAATCATCCAATGCTAAAATATCTTTCAAAAAGTGGAAGAAAATACAATTCTAATCTTAAAATACACTTGGGTAAATGCAAAATGTAAAAAAATATAAATATATTTAG